>JABUQX010104992.1:12500-15904 GCA_015478945.1 Trachelipus rathkii | reverse complement strand
ATAACTTAAACATAAACAAATTATCCAAACATAACATGAAATAAAGTCCTTGAATAAAATATTAAATTGTAATGACGGGTACTATTTTAAGATCATCAGTTAAACAGTAAATCCAAACAATGAACCCATCCCCACCCCTCTCACGATGACCTTTTGATTCTATATCTATGATTCATGTCAATCAGTATCACTTTCGAAACAAACACAAAAATAAGTTTTTTATTATTACTAACCATCGAATATATTTAAAGAAACAAATTTTACATATAAATAATATAACAGTAACCTGAAACTAAAATATGATGTTAAAAGACAAAACTAACACACCAAGTACGAAAAACTATAACATAACAAACTTCCGCACGTAACAACAGTAAATACCCTAAACTTCGTACAAAACGTTACTATTCACACTTTTTTTCAAGCATGCTCTACATATTCAATGTTTAATCTTTACATAATCGTAATATTAACAAAAAAAATGTAGCATAACTGTCTAATCATGCATACTTGACAACAATATATGAAAACGTACCGAAGTTTTATACATCCCAATTCTATATTTACAAAAATTATTTCATAAACTCGTCTAAATTCATAAATCCCCCGCAACAATATTGCAAAAACACAAACAAAGTTTTAACCAAACATAACATGAAAATAACAAAATTTTATCCTGACATAACATTAAAATAAGTTCTTGAATTAAAAATATCACAGTAAAAAGAGCCGATAGTTTACGATTTAAAGCAGTAATATCAGTAAATCAAACCATCCATCCATGCAGTCCCCTACCCACCCATCCACCTATGATCGATTGAACTTATTATCCAAGTCAATTTCGAGTATCATTTGATAAAACATAACATAAAAAATAAGTTCTTTATACACGACCTCACGGAATATATGCTATAGCAACAAAAGTTTAGCATCAATAAACGCTAAATATCATAACCGAAACTAAGGATATATGTACACAAATGCAAGCCTAACATACCTAGCGTATGAATTAATTCCGGCTAACATCAAAAAAATTCCCTACTTCATCAAAGTAAAGTAAAGCTAAACAGTCATTACAATACTCGATATTTCCCACTTTTCCGCATATTCAGCAACAGGTAAAACGTATATCTAACAAAAACCTTAAAAAAGTTGACCATTCTATGAAGATACAGCATCTTAACTATGGAAATTGACACTATCATTCAATCCCAAAGTGTTCACTCGTCTCGACATAACAACTCATTTTTGAACGATGAATAAAACGTAACATTATGCAAAATTTCGGGGAAAACCTAACATTACTCAACACAAAAACTTTAACCTAGCCTTCACGTTTTCTAAAACACATCATCGTCAGTTAACACAGTAAAATCTTACAAAACTCATCATTTCTCTAACAAATCAGTGGTATTTCCACATTGTCATAGTAATATTTAACATAACCTACCTAACTTACGAATAAACAGTTTTCATTAACCAAGAGTATCTAAAGCAACACACTTCCCCCGAGAGACACCCCAGGGTTTCACCCCTTGCTAGATGAATGAATCCTCCATGGGGTATCACCCCGAAGGGGCGTGTAAGCAGGCTGAGGCCTTACCCTCCTTCGGAGGGGTAAAGCCCACTAACACCCCTCCAAATTTTAGCCCGATACGATAACTCTAACCTCTATAGATACTATTATCGACTCAGAGCTGCAGCCGGAGCGGAGCCTAAAAATCATTTTCTAAATAATAATCAAAATAATAAAAATAAGAATAAGAAAAAACTTCCAGAGGCGAAACCAGAGGAGTCCGGAGTCGAAGTCAGAGCAGGTTGCGTTCGGGCAGCTGATCCGATCCTGAGCCAAGCCAGATTCGGATCGAGTCGGACCGTAGCCGGAAGTCGATGCGTAAAAAACGATTCTACAGGAATCGGTTTTCGACTCAAAATCGGATCCTCGAACGATTCTTCGTAATAATAATAATAATAATAATAATATAATAATTTAATAATAATAATAATAATAATATTTATAATAATAATAATAATAATAATTAATATAATAATAATAATAATAATAATAAATGTGGTGTGTGTGTTGTGGTGTGATGGTGTGTGTGTGTGGGTGGTGCGCAACGGGGTCGCACCGCCGCGCGCGCTTCGCACACCGGCAAGTGTTTCCAAACTCTCATAGAATAATCTCACCCGCTCGAAGCTTAAAACCAAGGCGTAACCCATTATTTGAAAGCTACGCTCTACGGGGGAGTACACCCCTATAAGATCCTAGAGACTGAAAACTCGCGGTATCGAGCTTAATACATCAATATATTATATTCCAAGTTTGAAAGCGGATATCTCATATTCCTTCCTATCGAAAGGGTTGCGAGCGTCAAAGTGTTCATTACTACTAATATATATATATATATATATATTATATATATAGGATATATATATATATAAATATATATATATATATATTATATAATATATATATATATATTATATATATATATTATATAATACTTATATGAAATATGCTTTTTAGATTAAATACACAACAATTATTCATCTAAGGACTTTAATACATAAAAAAATACATGATAATATCTTTATTTACCAGAAACGATTTGCTTACTAGGCTTTCGCCGGATTACCGCTCGGCCTCTTCAGGTGAAACTTTTCGCCAGTTCCTTTCCCATCTACGCAGAAGACTTTTTAATTCCGAAAAGTTCACCTGAAGAGGCCGCGCGTAATGCCGGCGAAAGCTAGTGAACAATTTTTCTGTAAATAAAGATAATATCATGTATTATTAATGTATTAAAGTTTTATGTGATTAAGTGTGTGTATTTAATAATAAAGGGCATCTTCCATATAAATAATAAGAAAGTAGATATTGAATATAATTTTGCCAAATTATATATATAAATATATATATATATATAATATATATATATATATATATATATATAATATATAATATAAATATATATATATATATATATATATATATATATAATATATATCCTTCTGTTTTCTTTTATCTCACGTAATCTCTCTGCATCATCTAGTTTAATAATGTCAACAAATAAGAATTGTCATTATTTCTTCTTTGAGTCATACTAACGACTTTCTTTGTCTAATTTCAAAGTACAAAGAATTATTATTGACTGCATACTATGAATAAATATTTTAATATTAAATAATGGAATTTAGTTTTGCAACCGTTTAATTTGAAGTTTACGTCGTACAGTAAAATTTTGACGATATTCTCCAGGTCTGTTGTATATATATAATATATATCATTATAGTATATATATATATATATATAATATAATTATATAATATATATATATATATATATAATATAATAATATATATATATATAGGATAAGATATATATATATATAATATATATATAA
>JABUQX010104991.1:25000-32500 GCA_015478945.1 Trachelipus rathkii | reverse complement strand
TTTCTCCTCAAAATTCATGGTTTGATAGAGCCTGTTCTTGCGTCATTCAAGAGAGAGACATTGCGTATCGGGCATGGAAAAATTCTCGTTTTCCTATCCCTCTTACTTATTTCCATTCTCCTCGGAATCGTTTCAGGGATACTATTAGACATGCTAAACGCAACTTCACTAAAAGAAAGTGCACCAACTTGCTTGGATCTGCTACTGATAAAAATTTCTGACCTTTTGCCAAAAACATCTCTAAAAACTTTTGAAAATCTGACTTTCTTTCTCTTATTCGCTCTGACGGATCTGTAGCTACCTCTCCTACTGAAAATACTAATCTTTTCGGCCAACTTTTTCATCTTTTTTCATCTTATTCTACCGTGGACGATTATGGCATCCCAGCTCCTAATCCTCTCCTCTCAGGTTTCTCATGTCTCTACCTGAGATTACGCGTGATCGGGTGAATGAGATCCTGAGATCTATAAACGTCAGGAAAGCTAACTGCCCGGATGGTATTCCTACCCTTGTTTTAAGGGAGTGTGCTTTTGAGCTGGCGCCTGTCCTAGTTCAAGTCTATTCTTTATGTCGTGCTACTAATACTTTTCCTCACTGCTAGAAGCGGGTATATGTCCATCCAGTTCTCAAAAAGGGTGGCCGCTCTGATCCTTCAAATTACCCCCCTACGGCTCTAACTTGCATTCTATCTGAAACACTTCTTAACTCTTATTTCCTGGATCATCTGGAGCCTCATTCCCTTCTCTCAGATCATCAGTATCTCTTTCGACGCTCGAGGCCAACTGGTGACATACTTTCCTATCAAACTTATTTATGGTCTTTCGCTCTTATGGACTAGATCTTGACCGGGTATGGCACGCGTCACTACTCTCTAAGCTCCTATCCTTTAGGTTTCCTCCTCATCTTTGATTGCTCTTGTCAAGTTTTCTCTCTCATCGCTCCATATCAGCTCTCGTTCATAAAGCGACTTCTTTTTCTTTTCCTGTTATTGTGGCGTAACTCAAGGTTCTGTTCTATCTCAAACTTTATCTTTACTTTTCATCAACGATCTCCTCAGCTGTGCTTCAAACTCTGCTAACTCTTATGCACATGACGCAACCCTCCATTTTTCCAATCATTTCAAATCTGCTCTCTCTTTTGAATTTAGAGTTGACTCGTGTATTCAGCTTTCCGACTCTATTCTTGCCGACCTGGATGAGATTTCCTTGTGGGGTCACAGCAACCTTGTGAAATTCAACTCTTTGAAAACTCAACTTCTTTACATCTCCCTCTCAAAAACACCTCCAAACTTTCCAATTTCCTTCGATGGCTGTAACGTCTCACCTGTGAACAACATAAACATTCTTGATCAGAACGTAAACAAAATTTTGTCTTGGAAACCTCATATCACAACTATTGCTAAGGTGGCCTCAAAGAAACTGAGAGTTCTGTTCTGGTTGCAGAAATTTTTTTCCTCTGCACAGCTACTCCAGTTATATAAAAGCCTTATTCGCTCTTGTTTGGACTACTGTTCTCACATTTGGGGGGGGGAAGCTTCGCCCTTCTATTGGATAGGGTTGAGTCTAAATATAAGAGACTAATAAACTGTCCCCTACTTTCAAACTATCTTGACCCTCTATCTCTGCAACGTGACGTTGGCTCCTTTCTCTTTTTTATAAGTAATACAACGGCAGATGCTCGGGGGAGTTGTTGTTTCGCCCAAATAACACAAGGGGTGCCTTGGTTTTGCATGAATTTTGAGCAAGTATTGAATCTCCAAACATTTTCGTTGTCGTGCCACCTTCTTTCCAGCCACTTCTATTCTGTGGAACGTCTTGTCATCATCTGCTTTTCCAACTGTATTTAATCTTTCTCTCTTTAAAGCCCAGGTCTTCGCTCACCTGAGATATTGATTTACGTTATGCTTGGGCGGGGTTTTCTTTGTTTTATTTTCTGCCCCGTCCTTTAAAAGGGCCCCAACCCTTGAGTGGTGGGTATCTGTAAATATATATATATATATATATAATAAGAGCAGCAGATATGAATATAGATTAATAAATATGTTATTTATATACAATATATATATATATATATATATATATATATATATATATATATATATATATATATATATATATATATATATATATATAGAGAGAGAGAGAGAGAGAGAGAGAGAGAGAGAGATTTATTTAGCTTCCTTGATCGTTTAAGGTAAAAATTGCTTGTCAAATTTCCCCTCTGTTAATTTAACAGCACTGAAAGCTTCGTAACAGACTATACTTCCTTCAATAATTTGCTGAAAATTCGATTTAATTAATATGCAAACCATCAATATTTCAATTAATATTCAAGCCATCATATAAGAGAAGAGTTATTATTATTATTATTGTTGTTATATTATATATATATATATATAAATAAAAATTTAGAAGACTAAGAAGATATATAAATATATATATATATATATATATATATAATATATATATATATATATATATATATATATATATATATATATATATATATATATATATATATATATATATATATTATATATATATATATATATATATATATATATATATATATATATATATATAGAATAAAAATTTAGCAAGACTATTAATTTATCATGTGTGCATTAATATTAAATGTATATATATATATATATATATATATATAAGGTTATATTATATATATATATATATTATTATATATATATATTGTTATATATATATATAAGAGTTATATATATATATATATATATATATATATATAGATATATATAGATATAAAATTTAGAAAGACTATTAATTTATCATGTGTGTATTATTTATATATATATATATATATATATATATATATATATATATATATATATATATATATATATATATATATATATATATATATACATATATATATATATATATATATATATATATATATATAGCGTTTGGTTATTATCTAATATAATCGCAAAATAACTCACAAATGAATATTAAATATTTTATTTCCCTCTGAATTTGCTTTATTATTATAATAAATGAAAATCCCCAATTTATTCTCATTGCCTCTGAGAGTAATAAATTAAGAGACGTAAGGCAATGAAGATTTCCTTTCGGTGTTACAATGATGAATTTATAACCAATTTCAAAGTTATGGGACGAATAAAAAAAAAAAAAAAAAAAAAAAAAAAAAAAAAAAAAAGTTGGTGTTAATTTAGATCAAAAGTGTTAATGTATTTGTTATGTGTATTTGCAAAAGTAAATTATATAATTTATTTGCTTCAATATTTTTATTTTTATTCTAATTAGGTCAATATTTATTTATTTAAGGGTTATAGAAAAGATGAGGTCAACCCTTAATTTGCGATTTAATATAGAACTCATTAACTCCGTTGGATTTTATGGTTTTATCTAACCCTCTTGTCTTTTTTACCAGAGACATCATTTGATATATATATATATTATAGGTATATATATATATATATATAAGTTATATTTATATATATATATATATATATATATATATATATATATATATTTTTATATATATATTTATATATATATTTATATATCTATATATATTTATCTAATTATATATATATATATATATATATATATATATATATATATATATATATATATATATATATATATATATATATATATATATAGTATATATATATATATATATATATATATATATATATATATATATATATATATATATATATAATATATATATATATATATATTTATATTTATATAAAAGAAAGAAAGAGAATAGATATATATATATATATATATATATATATATATATATATATATATATATATATATATATATATATATATATATATATATATATATAATAGTTATGAAATCCTGAACAAAACTAAAAATTAAAATTTTTCCCACTAGCTTTGTGTGATTCAAACTTCTACCCATTATCAGAGCTTAGATTGCAAGGCACAATATAACAAAATTATAATATATAAAACTAAAAACTTACATAAAAGTTATTAGTAAACAAAATAAATAAATAAATAAATAAATAAATAAATAAATAAAATATACACATCCAACCTGTAGTAAATGGTTCTAAGGAAAAAAATTATATTTCAGTATTATAATATCTTTGAATGTAAGTTTTTGATTAAGTTTGGAGTGTGGTACGAAAAATATATAAGGATTCTAAAGAATGGAGGTCAAGATTTCGTTCAATGTCAAAATATTGATATTTGAATCCTTTATAGGATAACTTTTCTGAAGAGAATGAGAATTGATAGCAGAGTATGGAGATGATGCAGGTGTTCGAAAGTTCTGTAGTAGATATCTTTATGCTAAATAGGTGGAATACCTTAAAATTATTCCTTTTAGTGTTTCAGTGTTAGAGGAGAACTCAGACAAATTAGACTAATCATAGAAGTACCCAACTCACAAAAAGAACACTTTAAGCGGAATGTTGTCAAGTGCTCTGCTGAAGTTGAGCAGAACGATGGAGTGTTTGGTTCAGGTGTCTGAAGACCAAGGTTCGATCTCTCTCATGCGAATGTCATGTGAACGAAGAAACTTCTTAGCAAGTTTCTCTCTTATTCAAATAGAACAATGACCGTGAGGTGTGAACTTTTAATAACAAAGAATAAAAAAATATTGTATTGGGCAATATATATATATATATATATATATATATATATATATATATATATATATATATATATATATATATATATAAAAATATATATATATATACATATAAAAAAATATTTATTGGGCAATATATATATATATATATATATATATATATATATGGACTATTTTTTTGAAAAAACAAAAAACAAAAACCAAGAACAAAAAATTCCGACTAAAAAACAGAACGTAAAAACCCGTTGAAATTGCTTGTTGAAAATAAATCATAAATTCTCTATCTAAATTAAAGAGTAGTGATATTTTCGAAAAATGACCTCTCATACCTTCTAATAACAGACTAATATTTTCGCTTGATCTATAAAAAAAACTCAAATAATAATGGAAAGAGGACATCTTTTATTTTTTTTAATAATTTAGTTTCCATTTCCTAACTTAAAAAAAAACTCGGGTGGCAAAGCCCTAGAGTCATTAAAGATTCTTTTCTAAGAACTAACATGTTAATACTGGTTGAATGGTACAAGGAATTAATGAATATACCAGTCACGACTGATTTTCGGTAGACCTCTAACTTAAGTAAGTCATTCCGAAATATCTCCAAATGAAAAAATAATAAAATAAAATTTTTTCTTCCATACCTATTAATACATACATAATCTTCTCAACTATGTAACCATTAAAATGTGAGCTCTAGAAATATTTGTATTGGGCAAAAATATGCCCTATTATATATATATATATATATATATATATATATATAAATAAATTAATATATATTATATATATATATATATATATATATATATATATATATATATATATATATATATATATATATATATATATATGCTGATTGTTACCCAGAGGGTTGTCACCCCCTGATTTTTTTGAAAATCACAGGATATACTCTAAAAAATAATAATAAAGAATGGTGAAAACGAAAATTGTCGCTCTTAGGAAAAAGTTACAGCCTCTCAAAGTTGTAAAAACCCCCATTGGTTAAAAAAAAAACCAAAATTTTTTTTAAATCACAGATATACTTGTGGAATAATATCGAAGAATATGAAAGCTTGTAATGGCAGTCTTATAGGTGCCACAGTTCTGGAAAGTTAAAAATTTTCCATAGACTTTCTTATAATAAAAATTAGTGGGCCTCGTGTTCGTTTTAGGGCTAGTTCAGGTTATGACAAGATTTGTTAATTCTACATAGATTTTCTCTGTGTATACCTAACAAACTTATCATAACCTGACTTAGAGGGGCCTGAGATGAGACGTAACCTGGATCAATCAATTGAAAAGTCTATGGATTTTTAACAACTTTGAGAGGCTGTAACTTTTTTTTCCTAAAGAGAGCGGCGATTTTCGTTTTCTACCATTCTCATTATTATTTTTAGAGTATATCCTGTGATTTTCATAAAAATCGGGAGTGACAACCTTCTGGGTAACAATTACCATATATTATATGATAAACTGTAATATATATATATATATAGGTATATATATATATATATATATATATTTATACTTCAAATACTTTTGTTTTAATATATTATTATACATATATATTATTATTATTATTATTATTATTATTATTATTATTAATATAAACATATTATTATTATTATATTATATATACATATATATCAATAGTCCTTTATTAAACTAATTGGTACTGTATATCCTTATTATTATTATTATGATATTATATTATTTATACATATATACATATATTAGTTACGTATTATTATTATTATATATATTGTTAGTTATTATATATATTATTATTATATTATTATTATTATATATTATTATATATATATTATTATTATATATATTATATATATATATATTATTATATTATTATGCATATTATTATACATATTATTATTATTATTACATATTATTATACATATATATATTAGCATATCTAAGTATATATATATATATATATATATATATATATATATATATATATATATATATATATATATATATATATATATATATATATATAGGGGAGAGTGGGGTACAGTGGGACATGGGGCACAGTGGGACAGTGAGATTCCTAGAAAAAGTTTGCAACTGTGTATCTTGTCCACTGTGTCATAAGAAGATTATGACTCAGTGTCCATCCTAAAGTCGAAGGAAGGAGACGTTCTCATTTCAGTTCCTTGCTATTTGATATTAATTGTTTTGGAGTAAGAAAAGTAAAATTTTTAGCCTTTTCTCCTTTTGTTCCACTTGATTTGCATTTAAATTCAAAATGCTTTTCGCCAAATACAAATCTAATATACATAGCATTTTTATTATTTATGTACTTTATTTCTTTGTAGGCTTTTTAAAAATTTGAATTTTGTTGGTTATACTTGAAGCCATAGTTTGGGTCACAGTGGGACATTTAAAATGGGGTTGAGTGGGACGCGTCCCACTGTGCCCCGTATAATTTCATATTCAATATATTTGCAATTAATATATTTTCTTTTTTACTTTAAAATTTTTTTTAACAATAAAAGTTAGTTTAACCATTTAATATATAATTAAATAGAATAATTATATAATCTAGGTAGTTCAAAAACATTTTTTTTATTAAAGGTATATGCTTACTCCACAGTTTATTGCTTTATTCTAAATAGGGCAGATACTTATATAGATAAAAAAAAAAAAAAATATATATATATATATATATATATATATATATATATATATATATATATATATATATATATATATATATATATATATATATATATATCCATCAGGATGGATGACAAGTGAGCTTTTCTTAGAAGTTATGAAACATTTCATAAAGCATTCTAATGCTTCAACTGAAACCCCAGCTCTGTTAATATTAGATAATCACGAATC
>JABUQX010104991.1:17500-20000 GCA_015478945.1 Trachelipus rathkii | reverse complement strand
AATGGTGGTAGGTATATTGAGATGGAAAGAAAGAGATAAGCCAATAAAGGTTATAAGAGATAGATACCAAATTGAAAAGTTGAAGGACGAGGAAGTAAAACAGAGATTTGATGAAACCTTGAAGGAGGGGAGGAGACGGGTGAAAAACATTGGAGAGACGATAAATGAAAAGTGGAAAATTTTTAAGGAAAACATGGTAATAGCGGCACAGAATGTGTTGGGTGTGAAGAAGGTTGGTAAAGGAAAAAAGAAAAGAACGGCATGGTGGAATGAAGAGGTAAAAGCTGCCATATCCAATGAAAACAAGAAATATAGATTATGGATGAAGAGAAGAAACGAAGAAGACAGACTAATATGCGTAGAGGTCAGGAAAAATGCTGAAAATATAAAGAAACGCTCTATGAAGCAGTCCTGGGAAAGAATTGAGACAGAGCTGGAGGAGGACAAGAAAGGTACAAGAAAATTAATATACGGATTGGCGAAAGGCATGAGAACAAAGACAGATCCGGAAACGTTCGCAATAATGAATAAGGAGGAAAAGAGACTGATAAAAGAGAGGGAGTTGATGGAGAGATGGAGAGTGTATTTTGAGGAGTTTCTAAACTGTGGGGAGGTGGGAGAGGAGATCGAGAGAGCTGGGATGGAGGTGGAGGCTGAAAGAGGACAAGAGGAGGAAATAACAAAGGAAGAGGTGAGAAAGGTAGTAAAGATACTAAAGAACGGGAAAAGCCCTGGCACAGACGGATTAAGTGCCGACCTCTATAAGACAAGACAAGAAGTTATAAAATGGTTGAACGATAAAATAAAAGAGATATGGAGAGAAGAAAGCGTGCCCGAGGAGTGGGGACGAGCAACAATATGCCCAATATACAAGAAAGGTGACAGAAGAGTATTTGATAACTATAGAGGGATAACACTTTTAAACGTAGCTAGGAAATATATGAAAGAATATTGGATAGAAGACTGCGAAGCCGAGTAGAGGGAGTTTTGGGAGAGTGGCAATACGGATTCAGAGCGGGCAGAAACTCAACGGAGCCAATATTCTATATGAAAAAGTTGGTAGAAAAGACGATAGAGTGGAACAAGAAGGCTGATGTTGCGTTTTTGGACTTCGAAAAAGCATTTGATATTATAAATAGAGAAAAGTTATGGAAGGTGCTGGGAGAACCGGAGTATGGGATCACTCAAAAGCTAATAAGAACCATTAAAAGCACAAACCAGACTTCCAGAAGCAAGATAATGGGAGATTTGGGGGATGAGAGTTGGTTCAGGGTAGATACGGGAGTGAGACAAGGAAGCGTCCTCTCTCCGCTACTGTTCATAATATATATCGACTACGGTTTGAAGGGAATTTATTGACAGGAAAATGCGGAGCACATCCTAGTCTATGCCGACGACGCAGCCCTAATAGCAGAGGAGGGGCTGATCTGCGGGAGATGATGGACAGATGGAATGACCAAATGAGAAGATTGGATATGAAAATAAGCACCGAAAAGACAGAAACTATGAAAGTAGCTAGGGTGAAGGAGGATTTAAACATGAGAATAGAAGGAACTGCACTGCGACAGATCGAAGAATTCAAATATTTGGGGGTGATTGTGGAGGAGGTGGGAGGAAATGAAGGTGAGTTGAGGGAAAGAATTCAAATTTGCGAAAAATGTTGGTGCACTTTAACCAATATTAAAGAAGAGGGAAATATCCAAAGGAGTGAAAATGATAGTATATAAAACGGTATTGAGACCGTTACTGATATATGGGGCTGAATGCTGGGCCCTAAATACAGTACAGAAACGAAGGATAGATGCAGCGCGGAGATGAGGGTACTGAGGTTGATAAAAGGGGTTACCCTGAGAGATAGAAAAAGAAGTGAGGACATAAGGAGAGAATTGAGAATCGACTCTGTGAATGAACAAATACAAAAGAAGCAGCTACGATGGTATGGGCATGTGAAAAGAATGGAGGAGAGAGCGGGACCGAAAAGAATGCTGGAATGGAGGCCGGCTGGCCGAAGACCGTCGGGAAGACCTAGAAAAAGATGGATGGACGCAGTGGAGGAAGCGGTGAACGACAGAGGAACAACGATAGAAGAGGTGGAAGAGAGCAGAATTTACGAAGACAGAGGGATCTGGAGGGCATTCTGTAGAGGCGTCACCTAACATACTTTGAAAAGTCTACCAGAGGGGATGGTGAATATATATATATATATATATATATATATATATACATATAGCATATTATTGAATTATACATATTATTATTATTGCTATTATACATATATACATATAGTATATATATGTTATTATTATTATTATTATATTATTATTATTATATATATACTTTAGTATTATTGTTATATATTATATTATATATTATTATTATTATTATATTATATATATATATATATATATATATATATATTATTATTATTACATATATTATATTATTATTATATATATTATTATAACATATTTCATATATATATATATATATATTATTATTA
>JABUQX010104991.1:2500-7500 GCA_015478945.1 Trachelipus rathkii | reverse complement strand
CCTTTAATTCTTTAATTTCGGGAACAGGCATTTATTTACTCATATTTGATTTGTATAACGATGTGCGATTAATATATATATATATATATATATATATATATATATATATATATATATATATATATATATATATATTAGGGATGTACAATACCAAAAAAGAGGCCGATACAGATACCGCATACGCTTATTTTTTTTGGCGATACCGATACCGATACCGATACGATACTTAATTAATATAATAATACACAGTAATAAGATAGAACATTTGTGCACTGCTAGGCAACTCAAGATTGCATCCCTGTACAAACAATACTTAGTCATTTATATTTTATATTTGGTTGTGCCCAAGTATATTTATTTTATAAATTAAAATAGTACCTTTAAAGAATAATAATTGCAAATATAATATTAATAACTTTTTTATGTTTGTGTTTATTTAAAAAATATTCCATTTCCATTTTCAAGTAAGTATTAACAAAGTTTAGCTACTAGCTTTTATGTTTTAAGTTTTTAACATGATTACAATTTACAAGAAGATTCTTTAACTAGCTACAATATAAAGAATAAAAATAATGAAAGAAGAGACCTCAATTAATCAGCCGAAAAGTTAAAATAAAAAAACGCTATTACTCAAACATGACATAATAAAATACTCCTTTAAGATAGATATCATTCAAATACTGAAATTCAAAATCACAAAGTGTGATGCAAAAACATTAAGCTTCACTAGTATCTGGCGAGAGACTGTTCCTTTTGGGGTGTTTACATCCTACCTAACCTACACTATAAATACGCTCTCTCTGACTGATGAGGAGGTTGCTGATAATTATTTGCTGCAAGCCACTGATAGTAATGAAAACCTTGGCCCATTTTCATGCCACCGCTTGAAAGGATTCTCTTCTGTAGCCAGCATCTCATGTTTTCGTTTTGTAGAGCCTCATCTCCTCTTCACAGATTGCAAAATTTGATTTATCTTTGCTCCTTGATGACTGGCTCTTCAGTTTTTACCGATGAGGTTTCCTGGTGTGATTCCTTTGAAGGTGAATGAGATGTCATTGCAATTTCCGCCATGAACTTATCAAAGTCTAACATATCAAATCCTCATCTTCAGTAGGTTTTATTTGCTGAAAAGCCACCATCGTTACTATCAGTGCTGTGCCAGGGTTTGCAGATAAGGCGGCTTCCACTCTCTGTCTCTTTTTTTTTTTTTTTTTTTTGTTTTTTTGTCAAGCGAGCAAGCTCCTGCTGTTATGCTATTTTATGCATTCTAGAAGTGCGTTCACCGTCGGAGGTGCCCATTCTTGTGTGGGTTTTCAGCTAGCTTAATGAATTCCTTATTAGAACCTTTTTTTATTATTTTTTACAGTTGTCACCGCCACTCACGGGCAGAACCTATTCAAGGAGTGGGTGTTGAACGCCTCAAATCCATCTAACGCAAATTACGCAGATGAGCACAGACGCAGGCTTTAAAGTGAGGAAATTAAATTAAAGTAGGAAACAAGATGATGGAAGAGAATTCACAGACAGAGGTGGCAGGAAAGAAAGCAAGCACCGCAGCGAACCAGTCTGGAGTACTAACATCAACACAAAACTCAATGGCGACACAGCACCCCTTGTGCACGAGTTCGTCGTAAAGGTGGTGGTAGCGGTGGATAGTTCCCTCGAGCAACTTGCCTCTACAGTACCTATAAAATAGAGATAAAGCACCAACACTGATCCCAAAAATAAAGGGTCAAGTGAACTAGAAAGTACAGGACAGTTTATAAGTCTTTTGGCCTTTGACTCGACCCTATCAAAAGCCGGATGAAACCAGAGCCCCCGCCACCCACAGATATGAGAGCAGTACTCCATACAAGGGCGGATGAGACCTTGTATAGGGTGAAGTAACTGAGGAGAAATAAAAAAAAAAATCTCGCACTCTGAACAGATCTTCAAGTTTCTTTGAAGCTGTCCTAACAACCAATGTGATTTGAGGTTTCAAAAACATTTTTTTGTTTATGTGAAGGCCAAGGATATTATATTGTCAACAGGAGAGACGAGAGAACCGTCGAAAGAGATAGAAAGTTAAGTGTCTTAGAGAGGAAGATTTGAAGAAGTTGCGTTTTTAAAGAATTAAATTTCACAGGGTTGAGACGACCCTACCAAGAAACCCTATCCAGATCAGCGAGAATTTAGAATGTCGGAAAGATTTAAGACGAGAGGCAATTCTAGAAGTAAAGAGGGGAGCAGAATTGATATGAGTTTAGAAGAACTGAAGGTAAGTCATCCGACATATGAGGGAATAGTTAGATTGTGCAGGTTGAGAAGATCATTGATGATAAAAGCACGGAATAAAGTGAGGAGATAAACAACCCTTGAGGAACACACTATTGACAGAAAAGAAAGAGTCGCACCATCAACAACAGCCAAATTGAGCGATTTGAAGAAAGCTAGACATAAGTAAGCAAAGAGAAGAAAACCCAAAGGAGGGAAGCTTGCTTGGAGGCAGTGACGCGTGCCATACCCGGTCAAATGCTTTGGCTAGTGTCAAGTGCCACCACACAAGTCTTCCAGTAGTTCCTAAGGGCGGAAAACCATGAATGGTTAATAGGAAAGTATATCGCCAGTAGATCTGGAGCACGAAAGCCGTCTGCGTAATCAGAAGAAGAGAATGAGATTCCAGATATTCTAAGAAGTGAGAGTTGAGAAGGGTTTCCCCAAAGATCTTAGAAAGAATACAAGTGAGCAGCTATGATGGGCGAAGTTTAGAAGGAATCAGAGGCAGCACATTATTTCGGATAGGTTGGAACATCTGCGCCTTTCCAACACTGATGGAATGTGCTAGTATTGAGGCATAGAGAATTTAGTTGAACGAGGGTGGGCAGGCACGAAGCACACTTCCTCAAAAACTCGGAGGAGAATCAATCCGGGCCACCGCCTTCCAACGTTCATAGATTTCAGGAACTCATGCACCCGATCAAATGAAATGACAGTAAAGGCATAGGACACCTGAGAGGAGAAGGAGGGGGAAGAGGAATACCAGGAATCGTCCAGGGTTGATTTAGAGGAAAATAGGAGGCAAAGATATGATTGGCCTTTTCAGTTGGATATTAACACAGAAACCGTCAGAGCGAATAAGGGAGGAAAGGATGATTTACAGAAGTTGTTAGAGATGTTTTTTTGCAAGAGCCAGAGAGATTTGTCAGTAGGAGAACCAAGGGGTTAGCGCACTTTCGTTAATTGAAAGTCCGCTTTTGCTCGTCGAAGAGTTATCCCTGCAACATTTCTAGCTGGAATGAAAATGGCAAGGTGATAGGAGAACGAGAATTTTTAGACACACCGATAAGCACTGTCTCTAGCCTAAATGGCCAGAGAACAAGCACGATCGAACCATGGATTTTGAGGAGAAAAAGATTTAGTCGAAGAAGGAATGAACCTGCTCATCCCATTAACAATTCACAGTTCCCACTTTATCGGCAGAATCTGAAGCGTCTTAAGAGTCAAGCAGTCACTTCAATTATAGTTAGGGTAGAAGCAACCCAATGCCCCCCAATCGGCCCGATCAACGTGCCAGAGAAAACGCATAGGGCAGGATGGATCTGTTGGAGAGAAAGTATTAAAATTAAGAGATATAATGTTGTGGTCAGATTTACCGATAGGAGCGAAGGTGGTGTATTTATAGAGAGAGAAGGACTAGTGGTGAAACATAGGTCAAGTGTGTCCAAGAATCGGTTGGGACGATCCGGAATGTGTGTAGGTTATATAGTTATTAATGAGTTCTCCAGATCGTTGAGAATTCTGAATGATTCGGCTTCCTCCCAACTAAATCAGGTACGAGAGGAACCCAACAATTTCAGTCTTGTGTACATTGAAATCCCCTAAATAGAGGACCTCATATTTTGGATAGAAGATATAACAGCTCGTGAGAAGTAGTAGGTAATCAAAAAGGCACGAAAATTCTGTTCGATTAGGAGAACAGTAGCAGAAGCATAAGAATATTGCAGTAGAAGGAAAAGATTTTAAACCACAGAACATCGAGTTAGGAGAGTCGAGATTCTCGAGACGTGTTATAGGAATGTTTATATTTACATAGACACATACTCCACCCTTCAACGGAAATTATTAAAATAAGTTATAGGGATATATTAAACGAGTTAGAGGATGGATTCTTAGCCATCTGGGTCTCAGACAAGAGCATTAAAAATTAGTTTAGAGTTAGAGAGGTGATATTCCATGGATGCAGAGTTAGAGTGCAAACCATTGATGTTGGTAAAGTTAAAAGAAAGCCACGCCTGTGCAAAATCTGCTATCATACACGCACACGCAAAAAAAAAAAAAAAAAACAGAACAGAAACAAATAGACAAAACAAAGGAGAATAAGGAAATTTATTTAGTACGCTTAAAACCTAAATATAAAAGAATACCCTATTTACAGCAAAACTATCAAATATGAATATTCCAGAAGTTTTAAAAAAACACTCAGGCACTCCACACGCTCTCACGAAATTTGCGTACAAAAAAAAAATACTATTGATCAACTAAAAAAAAGTAGTATAAATCTTGTATAATTATAATAATGGCTTTCCAAATAGGTAAATTTTACGCTAAAAACCAAGTTGGAGAAAAGCTAAAAATCTAAGTTAAAAGGAAATCGAGGAAAAAAAAAAAATAACATGGTACTATTCTATCTGTATCGACTAGATTTATTTATTGAATCTAACAAGTTTCTCATTAACTTTTTCACAAAAAGTAAGAAGTATCGGATAAGTATGGCCATTTTAACCGATACCGATACCCGATACCGGATTCATCAAAAATGGCGATCACCTACCGATACCGATACGATACGATACTATCGGACATCCCTCAATATATATATATTATATATTATATATATATATATATATATATATATATTATATATATAATATAATATTATATTATATATATTAGTATATATATTATATACTTATTAAGAGCTATAATATTATATATATATATATATATATATATATATCTAT
>JABUQX010104990.1:12500-20000 GCA_015478945.1 Trachelipus rathkii | reverse complement strand
AGGGGCGGAGGAACCCCCGCGACACCCAAATACCAAAGAGCGGGGGTTCCGGAGACCCTCCCCGGAGGGGGGGGAAATAGTCCTACCCTGTCGTTCCCCCGGAAGGCCGAGAGACCCGACTCCATTCTTTGCGTTTACCTGGGCGTATTCTTTAGTTAAAAAAAATAAAAAAAAAAAATTTGAAACGACGAATCGTTAAAAACGTTAACTGCGCTGTCCTATATTATTTTTGAATCATGTCCGTCACCCCTTAAATTGATTGTTAGGATCATATACTAGAAATATATGAAAAAAAAAAAAAAAAAAAATCAAAAACTGACGGAGTCTTAAAACATAACAGGTCCTATATATATATATATATATATATTATATATATATATATATATATATATAATATATATATATATATTATATAATATATTATATATATAATTATATATATATATATAATATATATATATATATATATATTTACTATATATATATTATAATATATATATATATATATATAATTTAATATAAAAAAATCAGATATTAAAAAATAAGCAATAGAGCAGAAATAATATATTTAAAAATTTTTTTTACACATGAGTATCCCCCCTCCGCCCCACCCCGATAGCGGCTGTAATAATGATAAATAGGAATACTGAAAGAGAAATTCAGCCAATGCTGATATTGTGAATTTTACATCATCATCGAGTGCAGTTTTCTCAACAACATAATTAAATTTACGATTTTTTTTTTTAAATAATTAACTATCACGTTTGAATGAGCACACGTGTTAACGTGTTAAAGTTTTTTATACTCAAATAGAAATATAAGTTTAAGAAAAGTTAGTAAGTTACGTAGTAGCAAAAGTTAATCTTTCCATATCTTTAATTGAATCAATTTTACTAAATGTTTTGCAGCTATAAATTAACATCTATTGCGTTGTTAGGGTGAATTCTGAAGCTTCTTTGCTTTCGTTGGAAATCATACATTCCTCCTCCTCCTCCTCCTCCTCCCACCTCCTACTCCTCTTCCCTCCTTTTATGATGATGATGACATCGGAAGTGAAGTTGTTCGACATAACACCATAATGAATTGAACATTGGAAGCCAACCACTTACAATGCCGTTGAGTTTTCGTCACCAGTTGCTTTCAGTATAAACATGGCTTTGGAGTTATATCTACTCTTCACATTTTAATTGTTATTAAGGAAATCTTTTTCTTTTTTAGACTTAAAATGACCAAAAGATAAAAGAATTTAGTTAACTAAAGGCTATACTCGTATAAACAAAATTATCGAAATAAACCCTTTACCTAATAACTTTTTGCCATTTGAAAGTCCAGCATTATTGATGCAGATGTCAACACCTTCGAATTCTTCCTTGATTTTGTCGAACAAATTAGTGACGTCACTTTCCTTTGTTAGGTCACATTTTATAGGCAAGAGAGAACCTTTGGCATCCTTTAGAGATTCTGAAAGATTCTGAAAGATAACATTTGTTAATAGTGTGAACTATCAATATAGATTCACTTTTTATTATGAAGAATTTAGAAGAAAAACCTTTTTTTCCTATTCCAATAAACAATTACCCTATTTGACTGAAAAGTGTTATCATGACTACTGAAATATCATCACCGCGTAAAACATTGCAATAACAGTTGTAACTGGTTATTGAACATTTAACATTTAAAAAATTCTCATAGATAAATAGACATTCTATTTCTCTTGAAAATCTTGTCCCTGAAGGAAACTTAGATTATTTAAATTCGAAAAGTTAAAAAAAAGGTTTCTTGACAAACCAGATACAATGTCTGTAGAAGAGTAATGCGTACTTAACTAAAATAAATCTTTGGTAATTAACACAATTTTTTTTCTAGCAAAATATTTTAGACGTTGTAGCTTATATCCTTAACCCAAATATCTACTTTTCAACTTTCTGTCACTTAAAAAAAATTCAAACTAAAAGTTGCACCAATTAAAATGTGTTTCTTATTGAAAAATACACCATTGCCCTTATAATTCATAAATTTTTATCAATAATGTTGTAATAATATGCTTTTAACTCTTATCATAAGGCTTGAGGGAAATTACTTACGTCTTACATCTTCCCTTAGGAAGGCCTACGGCCTGTCAGAAGAGACAGCATCTATTTCCCCCCTATCCTTTCCAGAAGAGCACCATCCTCCATCAGCTGACGTATCGCGGGCAGTCCATGTCTTCTCAGTGCTCTCTCCACGCAATCTCCCCATCTTCTCCTCGGTCTTCCCCTCTCGGCTTTACTCCCTCCACCTTCACCTTCTACTCGCGACTCGTACTTCCGGCATCCTTACTATATGCCTCCACCATCTCAGTCTCTCCGAATCTATCCTGTACTACACAAACTCCCTCCCTGACCCACTCGTTTCTCACTATACATCTCCTCGTCTTTCCCACTATCGTCTTCAACACCTTCATTTCAGCAGCTTTGATCCTTTTTTCCCCCCTTGTTGTAATGCTCTATGTTTCTGATCCATATATCAATGTGGGTACCAGTATACTATCAAATATTATCTTTTTCACTTTTATATCCATCAATCGATCCTTCATAATTGGATACAACGCTCTCATTGACTCTTCCGCATTTTTCCATTCTTGCTGCCACTTCAGTACACATCCTCCCTTGCTCATAAATACGCCATTCAGGTACACAAACTGATCCACATTTCTTAATTTTTCATCATCAATGATTAGGAAATATTGCGAGAAATATTTTTCAAGTAACGAATATACTAATACACAGAATATAATTGTATTTACACACATTTTTTTGCAAAAATTTATGAATATTATTAAGACGAATGTTACATATACATTTAAGCGGTGCAACTTTTAACGAATGTTTTGTTATGAAAGAAAGTGGAATAGTAGATATTTGTGAAAAGGGATATTATTATTATTATTATTATTATTATTATTATTATTATTATTATTTTATTATTATTATTATTATATATATTATTAATTATTATTTTATTATTATCATTATTATTATTATTAATTATTTATTATTGTTGTTGTTGTTGTTGTTGTGTTTTATTGTTGTTGTTGTTGTTGTTGTTGTTGTTGTTGTTGTTGTTGTTGTTGTTGTTGTTGTTGTTGTTGTTGTTGTTGTTGTTGTTGTTGTTGTTGTTGTTGTTATTATTATTATTATTATTATTATTATTATTATTATTATTATTATTATTATTTTATTATTATTATTATTATTATTATTATTATTATTATTATTATTATTATTATTATTATTATTATTATTATTATTATTATTATTATTATTATTATTATTATTATTATTATAATATTATTATTATTATTATTATTATTATTATTATTATTATTATTATATATTATTATTATTATTATTATTATTATTATTATTATTATTATGATTATTTATTTATTATTTGGGCTCAATGGACGACAACGTCCCCCTAGTGGCCCTTTTCTCATATATGTATTTGTTTTGTTTAATCTTATTATGTAAGCATAACCAGTTATTATAGTGGAGAATAAAGTATTTTTACTTATTTGATTTTTTGTGATATTATTATTATTATATATATTATTATTATTATTATTATTAATTATTATTATTATTATTATTATTATTATTATTATTATTATTATTATTATTATTATTATTATTATTATTATTATTATTATTATTATTATTAATTATTATTATTATTATTATTATTATTATTATTATTATTATTTTATTATTATTATATTATTATTATTATTATTAATAATAATAATAATAATAACAATAATAATAATTAATAATAATAATAATAATAATAATAATAATAATAATAATAATAATAATAATAATAATAATAATAATAATAATAATAATAATAATAATATAAAGAAGGCAATACTCACCTTCACTTGATGGACCCCCCTGGCTGCTCCAACAACCTTTAACCCTGATCGAACGAGTGCTTCACATACTACAGCTCCAATTCCTTCACTTGCCCCAGTTACCAATGCAACGCGGCCAGTCCATCTCTCCATCCTAGAAAATCGAAACATTAAATAGTTTTTGAAATAAATTGTAACATCAGATGGGAAATGTCACAGGTAAAGATTGAAAGATGCCTCAAATATGTAGTGGAGACACGTAGTTGAATGTATAAATTTTAGAAGTCCTATGCTGGGTTATGGTAGCCAATGTTATGTTAGGATAGGTTAGATTAGGTTAGGATTGTGCATGTCGGTGAATTCGCTGAAACGAAACTTTTAAATTTATAGTTTAAACAAGGGGAGGGGGCGACCGCTACATCGCTACTCTCTCTCTCTCTCTCTCTCTCTCTCTCTCTCTCTCTCTCTCTCTCTCTCCTCTCTCTCTCTCTCTCTCTCTCTCTCTCTCTTTCTATATATATATGTAGCACGAGTAGATGAGTTCATTAATCAAATAAACCTAGAATTAAATCCCTCACCTCCTCGAGTACACTAATTTAAGATGGAAGGTGTATAGAAAAATAGTTGATGTTATTTTCTTTATTAATATTCTTTTTCATATTGTTGTTTTCACACATAATAATAGATAATTTTTATTTGTATAATAAATAGGAGTGGGCCACAGACCCTTTAAATATATTTTCGTGAATACTTAAATCCCCATATTATATACGTTTTATTTTAGAACAGTTTGCAAAGTGGGGCATGTAATAGAATGCCATGTTCTTTACTAGATCGTTTTCACCGTTCTTTCTAATTTTTATATTATTATCTCACTGGTGAATCAACTTAGCGTATCAAATGACACTTAAAAAAGATCTTCTTTATAAGAACATTAATAATAATCTAACACCTTTAATTTTATTACAAAAATAATAGATTTTAGCGTGTCTGGGCGATGCCCAGGACACTTGGTAACGGCTCTGATGTCGTGGCCGAACTAACTCTTCCCTCGTTTTGGCGTCAGATATTGCCGGACAGGGAAAAGACTCTTATTGGCTGACTTAAGATTTTAAATAATATAAACAAAAAGAATAAAAACAGTTGTGTGTGTTATCTATAAAATGTAAGTAATTTACCGTACATAATAATACAGAACGGTTGGAGGCTGTGTTCTCCTCTCAAAGAATAGCTTTTGCTCCAAAGAGTTCTAGCTTTACAAATATACTAAAGATTATAAAAGCATTATTTTATATAGAACTATACGTAGTACATATGGTGATTTCCGGTTGATCAAGAATACCCAGCCTTAAATTCTAAAAAAATATTTTTTTTAAAAATTTTTTAAAGTCGGCAGAAATATTCCGTAGAATTTATTTCATTTTTAACTACCCTCTAACTTGTCTAAGGCCTACCCACACGTGATGACGTCAGAGGA
Source organism: Trachelipus rathkii (assembly GCA_015478945.1). Lineage (NCBI taxonomy): Eukaryota > Metazoa > Arthropoda > Malacostraca > Isopoda > Trachelipodidae > Trachelipus > Trachelipus rathkii. The sequence continues at coordinate 14,628 of JABUQX010104990.1, read as the reverse complement.
CAACAAGAGCTCATAACTCCTCCCACTTAGGGTACCACGACAGTTATATTTCTCTCGTTATTTCAGCTAAATTTTAAATATGATTTCACATTAATTCGAAAAAATATATTAATTAGACGGCAACATAAAATATTATAAAAATAATTTTAATCAGACAGATTTCACTATTGACACATAAAATAAACTCGTATATAACTAATTATAATAATTTTCTTAAATTTTTTTAATTAGAGAAACCGACTTTCCTAATCTATTTATCATACTTAATAAATAAAATACAATAATTTTTTTTTTTTTTATGGAGATCTCCAGGCATGCTTTTAAATATACCCACAGACTCAAGGTCTTTGACAAATAGATATTTTACAATAATAAATTTTAATATTCCTAAAAATACCCAGTTACAAATTTTCTTCCTCAGAGAAGGAATCTTATTATATGGATAATAACGGTATCTCCTTAAAGTCCGTCTTACAAGCATTTCTTAAAGTTTTATTTACAAGTTCAACCTTCTTTCCCTCCCGCTTTTTGGGGGATAAGAATACCGAAAAAAAAAAAAAAAAAAAAAAAAAAAAAAAAAAAAAAAAAAAAAAAAAAAATTTTAATAAAAAAAAAAAAATCAGTATAAAAAAATATAAGAAATTTCAACTTTCTTACATGGTAACGCCACCATTTATTTAAATATACCAAGATCTATAATTAGTTGATATGACAAAAAGACGTCTATCTGATTTTCCATTATTTATAACAACATTCTGCCGACGAGTTAGAATATATTTTAATTACTTTTTAATAAAACAAATATTTATAAGATTAAATTTTCACTTACAGAAAATACTTTCGATGAAAAACACAAACCATATGGAAGCATAGAGACTTCTCCGCTGTTGTCACTAAGATGGGTTGGGACTTTGAAAGACAGGCGATTTTCCTTTTGGGGCATTTTGTACTTCTTCCCAATTTTATTTAGTCCTCGAATTCATAGAGGCTTTATTTTTATTTTCTTTGTTGTTGTTATTGTTTCTTAGGCTCGCTGGTTCTTGAATTTCACATTTTTAGAGAAAGCGTTTTCTTACTTGCTTTTGGCGGGTCTCAATTCAATGGTGGGGAGTTTTCGTTTCTCTACCCATCCCCCATATAATAGCAGGTCGAAGCTTTCTTGTATTTGAATTGTTGACGATCTTTTTTTTTTTTTTTTTTTTTTTTTGTTGTTGTTTCTAGGCTCGCTTGGACTCATCCAAATTTTGAAGTTAAGCCTATAAAACTTTTGTTGATTTTTAGCAGGCGGCGAGGGTATGTTGGGGGGTATTTTTTTTTCTTTTTTATTTTCCTTCCCCAATTTTCTTCCTCCCAGCCAGAGAGTTGAACACTCCACATTTGTTGTTCTTTTTTTTTTTTTTTTTTTTTTTTGAAAAGGCTTGAAGATAAAGTTTTAAAAAAAAAAAAAAAAAAAAAAAAAAAAAAAAAAAAAAAAAAAAAAAAAAAAAAAAAAAAAAAAAAAAAATATTTTTTTTTTTTTTTTTTTTTTTTCTGGATAACGACTTTTTATTTTCTTTTAAAAATAGGAAACTTTCTTCACGTTATCCCTTACGTTTTTAGCATTATCAATATTGACCTCAAGACTTACTTCTTTTTAATAACTTAAAAAAATTTCTTCACTTGAGTAACTAATATTGTCCACTTTTATTATCACCGTATTTATTATTATTATTATTCTTATCTGGCCCTCTTTTATCAAAAGGTTGTAATGACTGATGTCGTTCTGGGGTTTACCAAATATATGTAACGCGAGATAGATGAGTTCATTAATCAAATAAACATAGAATTAAATCCCTCACCTCCTCGGGTACAATAATTAATAAGATGGAAGGTGTATAGAAAAATAGTTGATGTTATTTTCTTTATTAATATTCTTTTTCATATTGTTGTTTTCACACATAATAATAGATGATTTTTATTAGTATAATAAATAGGAGTGGGCCACAGACCCTTTAAATATATTTTCGTGAATACTTAAATCCCCATATTATATACGTTTTATTTTAGAACAGTTTGCAAAGTGGGGCATATAATAGAATGCTTCGATATACTGTGCTAGATTTTGATCACCATTCTCTCTAATTTTTAT
>JABUQX010104990.1:5000-7500 GCA_015478945.1 Trachelipus rathkii | reverse complement strand
CCCTCATTTTCCTTAATATTTTAATTCGCTCTGAAGATAAAAGTACTTACATTTGTAAATTATGAAATAGTAACACAGTTGATAGGAAACAGTCAGTTTGATCATGTTTTAAAAGAGTTTACCGAACCACCAGTTAGCTACTCATGGGGATCACAATATATCTACTGGATCCTTTATATTAATGCGACATTTAAAACGCTCTCATCCAGACATTGCTGCAATTGTTAAAAAGAAAGGTGAAGCAAAAGCTGTTCAGGATAAACCTTTATTTTCAAAAATTCAGACTAAAGTTGATACTTTTTTCAATTGTCAAAAACTTGTTCTGTCTATGTTAAGTGAAAAATTCAAAATACAATTGATTATAATGTTTGCTAAAGCTAGTAATCCATTAGTTTTTTTGTAGGATCAGGATCTAAAGCACTGTGTGGAGACATGGCTTCGGAACTGGAAGTGCCTTTAGACCAGGAAAATATTCGTAAAATAGTTCTAGAAAAAGCGAATAAGCAAAAAATAAATAAAAAAATTGCTTAAAGGGACGCTTCGTGCATTAAAAATGGATGCTTGCACAAGGAAAACGCTAAATTATTTTGTCATTAATATTATTTATGTGGACGAAGATAAAAACAATATTACTAAAACGTTAGCAGTAAGAGATACCAAATATCAACATTTCGGCTAATATATCCAGGAACTTATTATTGACGTTTTAAAAGAATTCGAAATAATAAGAGGCAAGTAATTAGCTTAGTTACGGATACGCATCAAACATGATCAATACGATTGAAAAATTAAATAATGACAATGAGGATGAGGAACAGGAAGCTGGTAAATGTGATACTGAATGTCAAAACGAAGAAATAATAGTTCTTTTCAGAATGAACTTGATAAAACTATGATAAGACTATGTTCCGATGACGTTAACATTGCACACATGAGGTGTGGAGCTCATACTTTACGTTAGCAAGCGTGATTGTCTCCGCCAATATCATACAAACAACAATCTTATAAGGAAAGGCGAGACAAAATAGCATAAGCAGACGTACCCCAAAATTAATGAAAGTTCTAAAGCCGTTCAAGCTGGAAAGTGGCAACCTTAGATCAGAGATAAGATGGGAAGCTGCATAACTTTATGCTCGAAAGGTTCTGCAACTAAAAAATATATTAGTATGATGGCTGACGATACTTCCTGAACTTTCTCTCTCACATAGTCAGTGGGAAACAAATCGAAACCTTCAAAGAATTATTCAAATACCCATACTTTAAAACAAAATATATTCAATCAGAAGACTTGACTGCAGAAACTTTTATGTAGAGAAGGGATTTTAGCAAATAACTTAAAAAATTTCATGGAAAGAAGGGAAAAATATTAACTGTAAACAAAATATTTTTATTCAGCCATCTTTTTGATGCTACAGTTCAGAATCTTCTCACAAGCTGAAGATCTGATATAAAAGCTAGGAATTCTCTTGTTGAACTAGGCCTTAAAATGGAATAACACATCGAACAGAAACTGGGTCGGTTATTAATAATTTTTATTTATTTAGGTTTACTTTTATTTTTTTTAATGGATTGGAGTTTAAATAAAGCTGTAGGAGTTTTATTTATTTTTTTATTGGCGATTTTTTTCTTTGTATAGAGGTAGCATGATCGACTTACAGATTGTCTGTTCGATAGTGTATTCATTTTTAGGCCTGAGTTTTTTCACAAAGGAGAATTTTTCCTAGGCTTGTAAACAAGCCAGGCGAAAAGGCACCAACAACCGAGAGCACCTTCACACGACCTATCACAAGCACGTCACCAGTAAGAATCATTCCACGACACCACCAAAACCCGATAGCCGCCCCGTGTCCCCAACATAGTATCCCAGCTCACACATGGAGTCCCTAGTCACCACCAGACAGCCACTCTCAGATTCCCCGTATCACTATGCGCCGAACCACTCTTGCCCGCCCAGAGGCCCCGCCCAATCAGCAGGTTCAGAATTCCTTCCCTTGTGGTATCTTTGTCAATGAAGTAGTTAAAATTTGACAACAATGGGACCAATGTGGAGCATGCAGAAAAACTATTGAAAAAAAGACAATCTACCGACAAGACAATCAACCTAAAAATTCTCTAGAAAAAATACAAAGTAGATTTCACAAGGCATTAGATGAAATAATGAAAAATCGACCTGAAATAAAAGTTAACAGTTATAGAGGCAATTCCTAGCTAACCTAAAATTATGCAAGATGTGGCTTACACAACACAGCTTTGTCTCCTAGTCAAGTGAATATTGAGAGCTTATTTTCTGCTTTAAAAATAATAAAATCGGATCTAAGGACGTCGTTAAAGGAGGATTTTATTGATGTTTTATTTTTAAGAAACAATTGTTTTGGATAAATTTATATTACATATAATCAGGCAGGTCAAAGAGAAATTATTTTAAAATTTAATTTAGGAAGAAAATGCATTGCATTTTTTTTATTTTAATAAAAAATCTGTTTTGAATGAAATTATATTA
>JABUQX010104989.1:12500-23337 GCA_015478945.1 Trachelipus rathkii | reverse complement strand
TCTTACCTCCTGTAATTTAACTAAAAAAAATCTTCTAAAATAGTCACCTAGTCCCATCCCTCCCCTACCTATCTTCTAGTAATAATATAACTTATAATCATAAATATGTAAAAAATTAATTATAAAGTTACTCATCCTTCATTACTACTTATACAAAAATGAAGTTAATTATTAATAAATTTCACTAAATTTATTAAATAAAAAATACGTGTATATTAAAGTAATAAATTAAGTTTTCTTTATTTTAACTTAATTATTATTAATACTTATTAATTGTATATTAAAATGAGAGTTAAAAAGAAGTTTTAAGTATAAAAACTATTAAAATTAACTTATTATAACTAAATTATTAAAATTATTAATTGTATTAAATATAATTAATAAAAATAAAAAAATTTAAATTGTTTAATTTAAAAAAATTTTTATAAATCTTATATCTACTTAATTAAATTAAAATTTAGTTTTTTACTTTAAATTTAATAATAATAAAATAAATTTTATTAATTTTATATTTTGCATTTATTTTAATATAAATAAAATTTTTACTTTATAATAAAGTAATATAATAAATATGTAAAAAAATTTAAGAACATCATTTATTAAAAATTTAATATTTTTTAATTCATGAAGTTATTTTATATTAAATATTACTTCCTAGTTCTTTCTTGTCAATATTAAAGATCAACTAAATAAAAATTTTAAAATTATATTTTTTTTATTAAAATTTATTAAATTATTTCATTATCGTTATATAAAAAAAAATTAAAAAAAAAATATTAAATTTTTATTAATGTTACTAAATTGAATTTGTATATAAACATTATTATAAATTAAATTTTTACTAACGTTATTGAAGTAGGATTTAATAATCATAATATGTTTAATTTTGACACTTGACCACTGTTGCTATCGCTAAAGCTAGTATTTTTTTAAATAAAAATTTGGATTTACTAAAATTTCTGCGATACTGATATTGTCTTAAATAAAAAATTATAATTTTTTATATTAATTTTTTTTAATTTATAAACTATATATATCTTATATTTATTTTTATTTTCAAATTAATATAAAAATTAAAAGTAAATAATCTCTTATAATTAATAATTTCTTAATTTTCTACATTTATTTAATTTAAAAATACTAAAATTCAATAATGAAAAAATTAATATTTATAATATATATTTTATATTTTTTTAATAATTCTCGAATTTATTTATTTTATTTTAAATAAATTTAAATTTATTACTAATTCTACTATTACTATTAATTTTTAATACAAATATCTCTTGTTTATCGTCGTAAAATTAGATATATAAAAATGGAATTTAATTGAATGAATTGAATTCAAAAAGAAACCTTACAAGAATAAGCGTTAATAATATTTTTGGAATAATATAATTAAAAAATATTTATATTATTTACTGTTTTTTATTAATTAAAAATAATTAATATTTAATTTTTAAAATTTTATTTGTATTTTATTAATATATGTGTTAATTTATATAAATTACTCATAATAATAATAATATAGTTACTATATTAATTAATTAACTTCAATATTATAAAAAAAAGTATCAATAAAAATTCCATAACAGAAACTATTAAATATAGTATTAATATGTCCGAATATTATGGTTATATTTACTTTATTTTAATTTTATTATGACTATTATGTTTTGTAAAATAACTTTAAAGTGTGTATTTCATATTTAATTTTATTTTTATAAATTTTCCTAAAATATTTTAAATAAAAATAACTTACATATTTTAAATAATTATTTTTTTTAAAATTTCTAAAAACTTTATTTTATACTTAAAATTATCTTCTTACTTTAAAAATAACTAATTTAAACTGTAATAATTATAAGAAAATTTATTTATAAAAGTGTTGTATATTGTCTTATAAAATTAAAATTATTAAATTTTTTAATTAATCTTTTTATAAAATATATTCTAAGTTTTAATGTAAATGCCCGAATTTGCAGAGTAAATAAATTCAATTAAGCTAGCTTTTTTTAAGATAATTAATTATTTAAATTGATTACGTATCTAAAATATAAAAAAAATAATCTTTTATTCTTAATGATCTTTTATTAGTTAATATTAATTTGTATATTTTAGTAAATTCTTTGTGTAAATATTTATAAAACTATAAATGTAATTATAATTCTTTATAAGAATTAGTTATTTAATTTAAATAAAAATATTAAATTATTAATAATTTTTAATTTTTTAAAATTTATTAGTTTAATATATTTTTAAACATAATATTAAATACTAATATTTTAAAAAGTTATAATTTTATTTTTATATTTAAGTAATTTTTAATTTCTAAAAAACTATAAATTAATTTTTAAAAAATATTTATTTATAAAATTTTTAACATATATTATATATAGATATATTTATTTTTAATAAAATTATATTATACACTAAATTAATGTTATTCATATAAAAATCTAATGAATATTTTAAATAAAAAAATTTAAAAATTTTATAATTTTCTAATGCTAAAATTTTTTGATAATTAAAATATTAATTCTGTTAATTTAATGAATATAATTAAAGAAAATTATTAATTTCAATAAATTTATATGTAAAATTTTTTTTAAATTTAAAAATAATATCTTAAATTAGTAAATATTATAGTATTTTTTAATAAAAAATCTTAATTGAATATAAAAAAATAGGTTTTTATCCTTTCCTTGCAAATATAATTATTGTTATAATTAGTATGGTAATGTAAATCTAATAAAAAAAACTAATATATATAAAAATATTAATTAATATTTTATAATATTCTTTTTTCTATCTTCTTTCTTTTAATCTTTAACTCCGCTCGTTAATTTTTTGTTAACTTTAACTCTTTTAACAGGAATTCATCTCTAAATACCTACCTTTTTTAACAAACTTTTTAATACTTAAAAAATGTTGATAATGCTATTTTGTTGTTTAAATATTTATCTCGTTAATATACTATAAAAAAAATATTTTTAACTATAAATCTAATTTTTAAATAAAACTGAATCTTATCAATCAAACCTATTAAATTCGTTATAAACTCGAATCTATATAAAAAATAAATTTTCTTTAAAATATGTTTCAGATAATAAAATAATTAATATATTAATCATTATATTAAAAACTATACTCAATAATGTCAGGCTATTTAATTAAATGTATAAAACAAAATTATCTATTGCTAAAAAATAACAATTTCCTATTATTTTAATATTATTAAATAAATTCTAAAACATTCTAAATTCTACTATAAATCTACCTTAAAATTTCTCTTAATAGTATACTTAGTATTCCTTAAACAATTTTAAAACATAGAAAATTAATAAAAAATTTTCGGAATTTATAAAAGTTATTCATCAAGAAGTTTATTATTGCTATCTGAATGGCACATAATATGCCTATCTTATGAATATATGAAAAATATTCTTTTTATTTACGTTCCTTAACTATAATTTTTTTCTTGTACAAATTAAAATTTTTCTTTAAAATACCTCACGCATAACTAAATTTACTCTTTCTATTAAAAATCTATAATAACTAAAATTTTCCTTAAATATTTTTATCATTATTACCGTACTTTTCATTAATCTTCAGAAATTTCAGAAAGAATAAAACTATAAAATAATATATTAATTTTAAAATTTTTATTTAAAAGCGGAAATATACTCCTTTTATTTTCTTACGCCCTTTCTCCTCTCTCCATAAGTTGATATAAAATTTCTTTTTGTTTTCACAACATATAATAAAAAATTCTAATTAAAGAGTAGTTCTCTGATCCGTTTTCTAAATTCTAATTATATTTTATATATTAAACTTATAATATAAAAATAACATAATCTAACATATCCTTTAATTTAAGTGTTCATTTAAAATATTGCTGATTGATCAAACCCTCTTAACAACAAAAAGACATTCTTCTATAAATTAAAAATAATTCTATATAATGTATATATTATATTATTACTGAAAATTGCACGCTTCTACAATAAATCTTTCTAATTTTTAGCTATCGCTCAGCCTAAATATATAACCTTAATAACTACTTTTCTAAAATTTCTCTAACAAACTCTTTTAATTTCTCATAATATTACTATACATACTCTTATTTTAAAACGTAAACCAATCTTCTCTTAGCATCCTAGTTCGCTAAGTAAAATAACTGACTAAACTTGAATGCTACTAATATTGCTGAAGTTCGAAGAAACTATAAAGTTACATTTTTGCTGTGCATTTTAATAGTATAATTATATAACTTATTGTTAATATATTAAATACTATTTAATGAAATTGTTCATCTTATAAATGTAGGAATATTAAAATAAATAATATAGTTTTAATAATATAATATAAAATCGTAAATATTAGGAAAAACGAGAGATTGACATTTGGTTATTTAAAAAATGTAAATTCTCTTATTATTTTAATAACGTTGCACTCCATAAATCTTCACTTAATTTAAATGACGTAAAATGATTTTATAATAGATTTATGGATCTTCTAGAGTTATTAACAAAAACAAGCCTTATAAAAATTAAAACCTAATCTAAGTTATAAATATATCCTTATAATTCTTTATCACCCTCTCCCGAACTGTAATAATAAAAATATAAAAATATAATATAAATTATAATTTAATATATAATAATAAAAAAATTTATTTATTAAAATTTATATTAAAATAATTAATTTAACGTATTACTATCCATATGATTGTACTATTTTTATTATTACTTGTTAAATAAAATTCTTTTTATAAATAAAAATTATATTATTCTTAAATAATTCTAATTAAATTTATTTAAATTTATTTTAGAAATACTTTACTTATACATTAAAAATTATAATAATTTAAAAAAATTATATAAAAACAAATTTATTAATTTTCCCTTTAAAATAAAATATTTATTTTATCTTTAAACTCAAATAAAAATTTTAATTTAGTAATTAAAAAATAAAAATTTTAAATTTTAATAAATAAAAATAAATTCTAATATAATATTATAAATTTTTTTAATAAAAAATTGTCTTGTATTTTAGAAATTTCTGAATTTTATATATTTATATATTAATTTTATTTAATATAAGTAAATTATGATTTTACTTTTATCATCATGTTATTATTGGAAAAAATAATTTAATAAATTAAAAATAATATCATTTGTTATTTTAAAATTAATTAGTTAAAATATTTTTTTTTATTATATTATTTTAAATTTTTTTTTATATTTTATAAAAGTTTTTTAGAAATTATTTTTTAAAATAAAAATAAAATTTTAATTAAACTATTAATACTATACATATTTATTAAACATAATACTTTATGATATCTTTTATAACATACTTGAACGATAGTAAATAATTCTTTAAATTAAGTTATAATAACTTGAAAATATAAAACAACTTTTCAACCAATATTTTTTAATTTACTTTTCTTTTCGGAAAAAGAAATTCTTTTCATTTTTATTAAAAATGTTAATTTAAAAATTAAAATTAAATATTTTAACTTAAAATAAAAATGTTTTTACAAAATTTATGCTTATAACTTTAATTATTAATAAAACTTAATTTTTAGTTTAAATTAATTAAAAAAAAAAAAAAAAAAAAATTAAAAAAAAAAATCTAAAATAAATTAATATGATTAATAACAATTATCACTTCATTTAATATAAATTGTTTCCAGAATCTATATATAATTTATTTTCTTTTAACACAATTATATGATTTTTTAAAAATATAGTGGAAAAATAATTATAGTAGGCTATTCTATATTTGAACACAAATTCACATTTTTATTTTATTAAATTATTATTTATATTTTTTGTTTTATTTATTTAAATGTATAATAAAATTAAACTTTTTTTTTAAAAATTATAAAATGAATAATGAAATGTATCAAAATTTAATGTTAAATATTTTCAACAAAAAAAATTATGCGACTGCGTGTTATAGAAATTAATTGTCAAAATTTATCTTTATAAAGGACCTTGTAACAAATGTCTTATATAAAATAAAAAAAAAAACAATTTTTCAATTAGCGTTTACTTAATAAAATATTAAAAAAGTTACTTAAAAAAACTTTTTTTAAAACTACTCTTTATTGTAGAAAATTCTTATATAGAATTCTATTACTATAAAAAGTTTTCAAGTATAAATTTATTCGTTTATTAATATATTATTTTATTTTTTCTTAATAATATTTAATGTTTGTAATTCTTACGTAATATTTTTTAAATGATTTTATTTTAATATTATTAATAGTTTTCCTTTGTTACTCTTGTCAAAAGCAAAAATATATAATTATTTATTATTTTTTCTTTTATAAATCAGGTTAAATTAAAAGCTAATTATTGCTATATATTACTTAATTAAGAAGATTTGTGACATCTCTATCGAATTCATTTCATTAAATATAAAAAAAAATAACTATTAATAATTAATTTTTACTTTTAAAGTATCTAATTTAAAAATTTTTAAAATTTTTTTCCTTTTATTTACAAAACTATTAAAATTTTAATATATTACTTAGTTTTTTAAAAAATATTTAACTATATTTCTATTATATAATTATTATTATATATAAAAAAAATAGTAAAAATTTATAGTTAAATATATATAATAAAATTAAATTATTAAATTATATTAGATTTTATATAATTAAAAATATAAAAATATTTATTAAATTAAAATTTCTACTATTTTTTTTTATTTTGTATATTTTAATAATATGATTTCTTCTAAATTTAAATAATTAATTATTTATACATAGGGAAACATATTTTCAATATTTTTAATTTATTGTTCTTATTGTATTCATAATTCTTAAAACTTGCTATATTAAAAATCAATTTATTTTATCCTTATAATAAATAAATTTTCTTAAATTCTTTAGAAAGAATATTACTAAATAATATATTAAATAAAATATTTAAAATTGTTTTTTAAATCTTTTTATAAAAAATAAAATAATTTAAAAAATTAATACAAATGTAACTTTAATATTTATTTTAAATTAAAATAAAATTTTATATCTTTTTATTTTAAAAATGTCATCTAATCGATATTTTTTTAAACAAAAAAAATAAAAATTAAAAAAAAAGAACAAAAAGTATAAAAAAATTTGATATTTCTTGGTAAAATTAATTTATAAGTGAAATATTTTATATATCTTAATTATATATAAAACACTTTTATAATATTTTAAAATACTTTTTTGTATAAAATATATTATAAAAATTTAAAAAAATAAATACTATTTAATTAATCCTCATTGTACTATGTCAATGCCCCGAGTTGCAAACTTACATATTAAATAAAATTAAATTTATTTTATTTTATTTTATTTATATAATATTTTAATTTTACATTATATATAATTTATTATATTACTTTTATTTTACTTATTAATATAAAATTTTCTTTAAATAATATTAAAGTTTAATTAATAAAACTTAATATCATATTATCTTATATTAAATTTTTATTTTTAAAATAAAATTATTCTATTATAAATTACTTTTTAAGAAAAAAACTAATATTATATTTATAATATTATTATTTTTATTACTTAAAGCTTTTTTTTTAATAATTTTTTATATACTGATAAAATAATAATTTTAATTTTTATTTAAATAATCATAATAATTAAAATTATTTTTTTTATAGTTTATAAATTAAATAAATTAACGTTAAAATAAAAACTCTAAATATTAATGAAAAAAATATTAAATATTTTTTTTAAAAATAATTAATTTTTATCTTTCAAAATTCTTATTAAAAAAAAGTTAAAATTCTACTTTTCTATATAGTTAAAAAATTTAAAAAATTTTAGTAATTATTTTTATTCGCTTAATTTAAATTTTTTTAAAAAAAAATTCAATAAATTTTTTTTTATATATTTATATTCATATTTAAAAATTACATTTTATTACTACTAATTATTAAAATAAATATTTAAAAATAGTTTTGTAATTATAAATTTTAGTTATAATATTATTGTAATTATTTAAAAAAAAAAATAATAAAAAAGTATTATTTAATAATTATTTATAAAATGTTTGGATAATATTTAAATTATTTACAAATTGATTTATTAATTAGAAATACTAATTATATATATTAATTTATTAATTTCAATATATTCTCATCATATTTCATGTAATTTTTGAAAAAAAAGCAGAACACTATAAGCAGTAGAATCTATTTTTATTTAATTATAAAAAATTTTTTTATTTTATATAATTTTATATATTTCGCATAGTATCTTAAAAACATGTTTGAATTTTTGGGAACCGTTTATATTTTGTTTTAATTTAATAAAAAATATGTTTATATTGTTAATAAATTCAGTTAACTTATAAATGGTGAGTTAAGGATTATTATAATTAATTATTTTTACAGAATAATTATATTATTCCTTATCAATTTTTTAATATATTTATTTTATTTGAATGTCATTTTTAATAATTTTAATTAGTCTATAAAATATTTTTATAAATTTAGTTTAAATTTTTTAATTTTAATTTAAAAATATATTAAAAAAATATAATATAAATATAAATATATATAATTTTTATTATAATTAATTTTATAAATTATATTTAAAATTAATAATAAATTAATTTTATTATCTATATTTTTCTTTTTTTTTTTTATAATATTATTAATGTAAAAATTTAATTGTTTATAATTATTCTTAAATAAATATAATTTTAAAATTATTTAATAAATTTATTAAAATAAATTTATAAAAAATAAAAAATTATAGTAGTTAAAAATAATTATAAAAGATTAAATTAAAAATTATTTTTTATTTAATATAATATAAAATTAAATTTAATTATTTAAGATTTTTTTGAAAGAATAAAATTTTGATTAAATTTATTAATATTTATTTTTGTAATTAAATATTATTAAATAATGTTTATAAAATAAAATTAAAATAATAATTAAAATATTTTATTTTCTTGTTAAAAAATATTATAAAATAATACCTTATTGGTCTTTATAAATTAATTATATTAAAGTAAAAAAAAGTTAACGAATTAGAGATTAAAATGAATTATTTATAGATATTTATTAATTAATAGAATAGTATTATATAATTTTCTTAATAATACTAATTAAAAATCATAAATTTAAATAATTTATTTTCTTTATATTCTTTTAAAATTTTAATTTATTAATTTTTTTACAATAAACTTTTCAATAAAAATTATTAATTTTATAATATTAGAAAATTTATAAATATAAATTAAAATAATTATAGTATAATTATTATTTTAAAAAGAAATAATTTAAACATTAATTTATTATAAAATTAATTATCCCTGTCTTTTTGGCAAGTATTTTCTTTGTTATTTAATATATAATTTTATTTTTTTATAATAAATATAGAATTATTTTAAAAATTATAAAAATTTTATCATTATTAAATATAATTATTTATAATTTTGATATTATAATTAATTTTAGAGATATCAACATAATTTAAGCAAACATTAAATAATTAAAAATAAATTTTATTAATTATTATATTAATACTAACATAAATAAAAAAATATTGTATAATTATTTTTATAAATAATTTTTTAACTAAAATAAAAAATTAAAAATAAAAAAATATTTAATTTTATTTAAAACAAAAAGCAGATGCAATTTTCATACTTGCTCTTATTTTTCAAAAATTTTTTATTTCATTATAAATTTATTTAATTTATTAATATCATAAAAAATTTATTAAATATTGTAATTATTATAGCTAATTTTTGCTAAATAAATAAAATTATTAAAATTTTAAAATTTGTTATCATAAAAAATAATAATTTTTAATTTTAAATTTATAAAACATTAAAACTAAATTTATTAAATTTATAATAAAATAAAAATTATAGTTATAAATTTAATTAATATTTATTTGCTTTTATACTATTTTATCTATATCTATAATTATTTTTCTTTTCAATTAATATTATTTTAGTTTTTCTATTTTTTTCTTTTAAATTCAAATTTTATTATATTATACTATTTTTAAAAATTTTTATTTAATTTTTATATATAATAATAAAAAAAATATCATATATGCCTACATCATTATTATAATGATTTAAAACATATAAAATATATTTTTAAAATAGAGTAAAAATTAAACTTATAAAAATTATTTCTTTAAATAATAAAATTAAAAACATAATAATAAATTTACAAAAAAAAAAAAAATATTGAAAATAACTATCAAGTATTCATGAAATGGGAGCTTGATACTTAGAGAGAAGTATTCTAATATTTTTTTGATTAATATATATATTTATATATATATATATAATATAATATATTATATATATATATAAAATATATATATATAACATATATATCATATATAATATAATATATATAATAATATAATAATAACTAATATATATATATATATATATATATATAATTTGTTAGTTTGTTAAAGGTATTACACGGCTAATTAGGGGGCTTCGAGCCGACGGGGGAACACAGGGGGGGGGACGTTTCCATACTCCGTAGGGGAGGGCGGGGAGGAGGAACCCCCGCGACACCCAAATACAAGAGCGCGGTTCGGAGACCTCCCGGAGGTCGCGGATATGTAGCCTACCCGTGCTCCCCGGAACGGCCGAGAGACCCCGACTCCTGCCATCGATGCGGTTTAACCCTTGGGTATTCTTTAGTTAAAAAAAAAATTAACTATGATTATAAGTCTATTTTATTTAACGAGTAACCGTATAAAAGTCTTAAATAGGCTTTCTCCTATATTATAGAATAGACTAAACAATATTTTTTTTTTTTTTTTACA
>JABUQX010104989.1:0-2500 GCA_015478945.1 Trachelipus rathkii | reverse complement strand
GTTAAAGGTATGAGCACTGAAAAAAACAAAAGAATTCAGTTTCTGAAGTCAGCGTTAATTAAATTTGCAAAACTATATCTATACTAATTTGATGAAAAATTATTTTCAAAAGTACGGTACCTACCAACAGCGGTGGTGATGTGACAGTTCAATGATTCCTTCAGTTTCAACTTCTACTAGCCTGCTGTGGATTTCTGTTGGCATGCCAACTATGAATTCAGGATCTTCATCCACCTCCTCTGTTCCATAACGTTGAAATCCCGCACAGTAGTTGCGTCCGTTATCGGTTGTAGTTGCTGCGACTTTCCAGCTTAAACCGAATTCATTATGTATGTCGTTCATTATCTCAACCAGGAGTTGGCTTGTCTGACTCTCCTAAAAATCAATTAATTAGATTAAGTAATATATATATATATATATATATATATATATATATATATATATATATATATATATATATATATATATATATATATATATATATATATATATAAGTGTTATATATATATAGGATGTCTAAAAATAATGTACCAACACCCTAAGACTATACAAACTTTATTTATGAACATTGTGACAAGTTTAAAGGCTTGAATGCCATAGAACATAGCATGTATTTTTTAAAGAATCATGTCTGCAAATGTTCAAAATATGACCGCCATTGTCCAGATTACCAGCTGAAACGTTAGAACCATCGAGTCGAAACACATAAAACAGTTCATTTGGAATGTCACGACTGTCCTTCGATTTCCAATTTCAATGCATTTATCGTTATTGGTTTTGAGCGATAAACTCTGTCCTTGAGGTATCCCTATAAAAAGAAGTCCATTAGCGTGAGATCTGGAGAACGCGCAGGGTATTCAATACCACCTCATCCAATCCATGTGTTTGGAATGCTGCATCGAGGTGAGCTCCTACATCGCGATGGTAGTGGGGAATTCTTGCTGAAAGTAAATCACGTCGTCATCACCAAACATCTCGTCAATGTGTAGACCGACCGACTCCTGCAGCAGCAAGGTTATGTACCTGTCCCCATCGACCGCTCTTTAAAAAGAACGGTCCCATGATGCCCAATGCTGAAATTCCACACCACACAGTTACCCCTGGTAGGTTTAAATAGTGTTCAGCTTTAACATGGAGATTTACAGGACCCCAGTAAGTACAATTATGGTGATTAATCGAACCATTTAATTTAAAGGTGGCCTCATTGCTCCAGACAATTTTGTGTGGAAACCCTACATCTTCTGCACATTTGGCCAGGTACCATTCACAAAATTGAAGTCTCCGGTCCGGATCGTCTACATTGAGAGCATGGAGTAGACTTGGTATGTATCATTTCCAGCGTAGACGCTTCAAGATACGATGGACGTTATCTTTTAAGATATGTGTCTCCCGAGCCGTTTGTCGTAGAGATTTCTGTGGGGATCGGATGAGAGTTTCCTGTACCTGCTCTTCCTTTGCAGGGTTGATGGATGTCCGTGGTCGTCCAAAACGTTTCTTGTTGACGTTGTGAGCAGTTCCATCTGTTTCAAATTCTCTCTCTGATGGGCAATTGTCCGGGTGCGTTGGTGGTGGTTTATCGAACTCCCTTCTGAACCGTCTTGACTTCCGTGGCGTTTCCGGTGGTCCAACAGCATTTAAGGACAAACTTTCCTCATCAAAGCTAAGCGATCTCCTGTCATTCTGTTGCAGTAGTTACACCTGAAAAAATAAAAAGCAGTCAATGTGTTATTCATCATTATATCAACTATATATATATATTATATATAGTATATTATTATATATATATATATATATATATATAGGCTAGTATAATTATTATATATTATTATATATATTAGTTAGTTAGTTATTATTACATATTATTATTATTATTATTATATTATTATTATTATTATTATTATATATTATTATTAATACATATTATTATTATTACTCTATCTATTAATCAGAAGACGTTCACAGAGCAATGAGTGTCTTTTCCGTCTTAGAATCTTCCTTCTGCTTTTCCTCCTATATTATTATTCTTATTATTATTATTTATTAATATGTATATTTATTATTCTTATTTTTATTATTATAAATAGGTATATTTTCGAAATGTTTTTTTTTGTTTATATATATATATATATATATATATATATATATATATATATATATATATATATATATATATATATATATATATATATATATATATATATATATATATGGTGGTTAATTGAAGACGTTCACAGTAGGCTGGGTGTTCTTCTGGGTCTTCTTCTTTCACGTTGCACTTTTCATTCACATGTGATTCATAGAGGTTAATGATTTCAATGACTTTTTAAGTGATAATATTAAATTTACATTCACGTTATCGTTCAGAGTAATAGAATCATCGTTACTTATGTAAAATTGAACAATATGCAAATATAATACATTAAAGGGCGCACGAAAACGCGAAAGCGTTTCACGATAATGCGAAACGGTTAAACACCCAAATTAATGAACCAGCGACACG
>JABUQX010104988.1:15000-25533 GCA_015478945.1 Trachelipus rathkii | reverse complement strand
AGGGAAATAATGTTTTGTGGAAAATTTTTAAGAGTTTTTTTCTGGGGCTCGAGCTCGACGGGGGACAGAGGGGAGGACGAAGTCCCCCGGAGAGATGTCGGAGAACCCCCGCGACACCAAAGAGCGGAAGAGCGGGGTTCCGGAGACCATCCCCGGAGGGGGGGATTAGTCCCCCCCGTCGTCCACCGGGAGGCCGAGAGACCCCGACTCCTGCCATCTTTGCGGTTTACCCTAGGGTATTCCTTTAGTTAAAAAAAAAATTTTTTTACTTCAAAAAAAAAAAAAAAAAGTTAAATCCCATCTTAGAATTTTTCGGCTGATTCCAAATATATAATTTGTTTTACTGTAGGATCTGCCGTTCTCTAGCTACATACTGTGAGCATTAAAAAAATCTGACCATCTATACATGCACACACTGCAAAGACATTTTAATAACTGCAAAATAACACGTAAAAAGACCTAATTATAAACAAAAGCCTCACGCTATTCATAGCCTAGCTAAGTAAAATAGGTGTCAAAAGTTTATAAAAAATTACGAAAAATATTATTGCCTGCGTATCTAGGATTTGGCCTATTATTATAATTATTATTATTATTATTGTAATGCAGTAATACACGTAATACATAACTTTGCCTCATTTATGTATTGTGAAGCAATGGCAGCATTGTCAGTGTTATTTCACTTTCATTTTCTATGTTTACAATGTATAAAGGCCCGATCAAAATAATGTAAATATGTTTTTATTGTAAGGTGAAATAACAGCCAATGAGAACTCACTTTTTAAGACTAAACTTTTGAAACGTGAGTTTTGATTGGTCGCCGCTTGCAAGTCTGTAATAATTATAATAATATTATTATTATTATTATTATTATTATTATTATTATTATTATTATTATTATTATTATTATTATTATTATTATTATTATTAATTTTAATGTTATGAAGTTACTGCGCATTATATAAAGGTGTATAAAGATTTATATTTGATTTTATATAGTGTGGAGCACATAATGTATAAATTTGTTTGTCTTTCATGTTTCGGTTTTAGAAGAAAATTGAGATTTCTCGCGAACAGAGTTTCAGGTTGTAAAGAAATACCAATTTTCGTTCCTGCTGAAGGTGTAATATATGTTTACTTTACTAAAATAACTAATAAGTGGATACATCATTTTATTTATTATTTTAAGAATTCTGATTGGATGGCTAAGCGTAAACTCATTGACGGAGATTTATATAAATAATAAAGTTGGGAATATTTTAGATCTTTTGCTCTCATCTGTCGTCAATCAAAGTGCTTACTGTTGGTACGCGCTTGTCGCCTTGTCTGATCGTTGTTATTATTTATTTTAGTGTGCATAGTCTTGTAATAGTGGAAGTGTTTTATTTTGTATTTTATTAATAATTAATTTGTGTTAGTTTTTAAATGCAAAAAGGTGTTGTAATTTTCAATGTGGAAATCTTGTGGCTTAGTTTCTTGTAAAGCCAATAATGTTTTAAGTTATGTGTTAAATGTAATTTTGTTTATTCGTGTAAGTTTCTTTACCGTTATATGAGTGTCGTCTGTTGATCACAGTTTGCTAATGCATAATATCTGCGTTGTTGCCATATGTCACTAGCAGGTAAGAGTATTTATGTGTATTTTTTGTAACATGGTAAAGATTCTTTTGTGATATTAAACTAAAGTCTTAACAATTAAGTGCAATATTTTATAATACGAAAAGTTCTTAAATCATATCTATTTATATGAAATTAATATTGTTATAAATACTATTGGCAACTCTTTTGTTAAGACAACAGTGATCCTGTCCAGCTGTCATTTGCATTCATTTTTCACACTGAAAATCGACATACTCCATTAGTGTCAAAATCTTTTATTTTCAATTAATAGTTTAAATCGTTTGTAAAGTCAGTTTGTCTATATATTATTTCTTCTTATTCTTTTACTCGTTCATATATATCGTTGAACATATATCTGTATGTATATATTATATATAAAATATATATATAATATATATATATATATAATAATATTATATATATAAATATGATATATATATATATATATATATATAATATATATATATATAAGAGATAATATATATATATTAAATGTATGGGCAAAGAATTTAGATGAGTATGTCGTAAAAGTACTTAGTTAATAATTTATTTATTTTTCTTGAGCATAATATTTAATATTTAATATATGTTATACTATATATATATATATATAATATATATTATATATATAATAATATATATATATAATATTATATAATATATATAATAATATAACTTGTATTATGTGATATATATATGCGGTGCGTATGTATGCAGATATCTAAAGATATCTGGTTATATATATTCATGGATATATAAAACCTGTAGTTGTTAAAGTATAGTATATAGTATATAAATATAATATATAATAAATATAATATATATTATATATAATAATAATTTATATATTATATAATATATATATATACTATAATATATATATATATATATATATATATATATAATGGTATATCTAGTACTGAAAGTTTAAGTTCGGGCGTATGTATGCAGGGATATCTAAAGATAATCTGGCTTATATATATTCATGAGTATAAAACCCTAATTGAAGATCAGTACTATCTTTCATTTTTTTTATAAAACTTTTCAAATTTCCCAGTGTTTCCTTCAATTATTTTCCAAACGGTTTCTCTTTCATTCATTTAAGTATGCAATTAGTTATTGATTCAGCATCAAAGACTTTGCGTTAAGTGTCTAGAGATATGATCAAAAATCGAGTTATCATGATAAGAAAAAGTAACTATCTGAATTGTTTCACATAAGATAAGAACTCGGCAACCGTTGTACACCTTGAAGAGTCTCAAAGAAGAGAGATAAGTCGTTTAAGTATAGTTTTGTTCAGCAACATTGTACAGGCCGATAACCCACCTAATAGGAGACTTAGATACTGTTACGATATAGGTTTGAGAATAACATTGGTGTTAGATGATTGGATTGTCACGGGGGCCTGGCCAATGGGATTTGTTTTACAGCTCGAAGAGTAAGTTTATGACAAATAATTTATGATCTTTTATCCAATCACCCTACATTAATAAATTTGGGAATGCCTGTCCGGAATCTTAGTTAGTAGATGAGTATAAGTACATCTGTCCAGGACTACGTTAATAAATTTGGATAGTCTTGTCCGGAAACTTATATTATAACATTTCAGCTAATACTTCTTATCATTGAATTGCTCGTAGTAGAGTTATTTGTGCCATATCATTGAATATTTGAACTCGATAGTCATACAATTTGAAATTAGCATATGAATCTTCTTGGTAAATGGTAATATAGTTTATACATTTTTTCTTTATCTATATTTTTTTCTATATCAAATTGTTGACCAGTTCTTTATTTGTCTTATTGAAGTTAAAAGTATTTAATTTTTTTTTTTTTTCTGTGCGTATTGGTGGGATAACAAACTGTTATTCCAGCAATAAATAACGTTTGGAAATAAAGAAACACTGGTATAATTTTGGTAGTTTTTTTTTATATTATGCTCTTATTAAATATAGTAATATATAAAAATATATACTATATTATTAATATTGTTAATAGGCATAAAATGCAAAGGAGCGAGCGAAATAGTGTTTCCCGAATCACAAATTTCTCTGTTGAGAGTTCGTAGGGAAAAACACTAGTAACCCGTAAAATTTGTTAAAATTTTAATTGCAGATTATGTAACTATCTATATAATAGGTATAATATATATCAGTAGGTAATTTTGCGTTAGAATTTTGTTTTATGACGTTATCAATTGGATAAACAAGTTTGTAAAATTTTAGAAGAAACGGAATTTGATTTGTCGCTGAAATTGACTTCTGTGATAAAACGATATATTTTGTAATTTGTTTGGTATATATCAATGAATAAAAATTGGCTTACTTACTAAACGAGCGTTGTAGAAATGTGCAAACGATGGGCTTATACTGGTAAGGATTGCTGCTGCATTGATAAATAAAACGGCTGCTTTGATTTGAGGAAAAGGAAGGTGGCGCTGTTAGAGAGAAAAAGTTATGCGCTTCAGGCAGAAGAGCAAGGAGAAGCTAAGCTTGAGATGAAAGAGAGAAAGCTAAGCTTGAAGTCTGAAGCGAGCTAGCAGATAAGCCAGATCGAGCTGAAGCTCAGAGCAGTCTAATTCAGGCAGAAGTAAAGAAATGCTTCAGATGAAGCGGATTGCTTGAGAAAGCAACGCTCAGCATTGACGCCAGTGAATACATCTCAGAATGCTTCAGAGAGTCCTAAATACTTAAGGATCTAGGAGAAACCAATACCGTGAGCGTTACACTCTTCGACCTAAGAAAAATGATATTGAAGAATATGTTCGCATATTCGAGAAACAAGCGGAGGCGATGATATCCCTGTAGAAAAGCGAGCGACAATATTAGGAGGTTTTCTAACAGGCAAAGCTGTCGGTGTCTATAATAAGATGACTGTTGAAGAATAAAGACTTACGATGGTTTGAAAAATGCTTTATTGGAGAGGTACGGGCTCACGGAAAGTGGGTATTAAAGTATAAATCTATAACTCCGACGGAAGATGATAATCCGAGAGTTTATTTACAGAGATTATAGAAGCTCTAATAAATGGTTAACAAGCAGCGAACTTGCACGTACGCCAGATGGATTATCGAATTATTCTCGGCCAACATGTAATTGACAACCCGTTATCAACGAAGTCGGCAACCTACTTAAGGGATGTCGAAAAGAAGCCACCAGATGTGAGCATAATAACTTGCTCTGAAGATACATGGAAGCGCATCGTTTGAGATTCACAGCAAGTAGGCACGAAATCACAGTTACGTTGAAAAAGGCACACATAATAATAAGATTATAGATCTAAGGCAATGGTTACTCCACAAGCGGTAATCAGAAAAGTAGCAATCAACAAGCACCGCGAGCGACCAATAATGAAAGCAGGATCAGAGGTAGAAGTGGCGACAGACAGAAACATCGTCGCAGTAACAGTGAGCCAAGAGAAGCGCCCACGTGTTTTAGGTGTCAAAGGAAGGGGCATTACTCGAGGGAGTCGAGCCCCTCCTTATTTCAACAATAGTAGTAGGGGACAGAATAAGGGAGACAAAAAGAAGAAACGAAGAGCACGGGAGCCTCCGGAGTCTCTGGTACGGCGGTGAAGCCTGAACTACTCAGAAAGAGTCCGAAAGCCTCCTGTATGAGTTAAAAAGGGAAAAATGACGAAACGTCGCCACCTACCTGTAACGTATGCGACGGCGTAAAACGGCTTCTAGTCAAAACCTCCGCAGATACCGGATGTAGTATGGGTTGTGCGAGAGAGTTTGGCGAAGAGGTGTTATTGTTGAAACACACTGACGAACTTTGTATGACGTACAGTAATTGAAGCCCACTGCAAATTTGATGTGGATACCCTTTAGTAGGAGGACAAACCGCCGGTATGCAGAGGTTCGTGTATGATTTTGTAATCGACTGGCAAATGAGCATTGCCCTTAAGTCGCCTATCTCCGCTTGGAGTTCGACTATCGATCGAGGACCTCGTAATTAGAGGTCGCGCGTGATCATAATAGCTTGCTGGTCCCATTCCGCTGAGAGCGCTGAGAAGTTCAACAAGAGGACCTAATCGAACCAATCATAAATTTGGAATGGCAAGTTTGGAGGTGAGTGAGTCGTATGGAAGGAAACTGTCAGCGCCACAAAACGTTTGACACTCTGTAGAAAGATGTCAGCGCCAATCCATGAACCTATCAACTAATTTGTGATGGTGGGGCAAATGTTCACCCGAACAATGGAGAACTTACAGGACAGAGACGTAAGTTGGAACAACCCCAAACAGATCTATTAAAACATGCTTGAAAGTCGACACAGGCGTGTAGATGTTGCAGGAGACATCGATGGTAGGAGCACAAGCAAATCTGAGGTACACAATCGTGCTGAATGAAAGATGACGAAATGGCAGAGGTGACATAGACGTCACACGCATAGTTTGGAAAAGGGGTTGTACTGGGTCGAAGGGGATCATCAACCCATTGTGACTGAAGTTCAAGAGTTAACTTCACGATCGAACTTTCAGGATAGACAGAAAGATGACTTTACTTTGCAAGGTATGGAGGTCGTGGAAAAGAAGAGGCAAGTATAAGCTAAGGAATGGGATGCTATTTCAAAGGTGTTAGAGAAAACAGGAAAGTAACTCTGGTAGATCCGAAAGAATACAGGAGTAAAATCATGAAGAGGCGCATGACGAGTCTCGGTGGCCATTCAGGGTGAAGAAGACTATGGGAAGATTACCCAGCACTTCTTTGGCGCAACATAGATTCGGACGTGGGACTGAAGCACTGTCTATCAGGCGAATTATTCATGGCAGAAAAACATGCCCGAAAGGAATCACGTGATAAAGGATTACCTCTGCCAATGCCCATCATTGAGGAACCATTCCAAAGGGCCTGATCGGGCCAATCTCACCACCATCTTCAAAGGAACCAGTACTGTACTGTACACTTGTGGATCCGCTACGCGCTATCCCTGAAGCTGTACCATTAAGAGCCATTACGCCCAGAGGTGCGATAGTTTGGTTTCAATATTCACGAGTTGAGGGTGCCAAAAGAAATCCTCAGTGACAATGGTAGACAATTTACATCCGACTTAATGAGAGATGTAACGAAGATGTTGAACATCAAGCAGAAATTTTCTAGTGTTTACCATCCGATGAGCCAGGGCGTTACAGAAAAGTTCAACGGAACTCTTAAGAGAATGCTCAAGAGAATGTGCAGTGAACAAGTGAGGAAGTGGCACAGTTTATGAGCGTTATTTATTCGCACTATAGGAAGCTCTCACAGGACTCCCACCAGGTTCTCCCCATCGAACTCCTGTATGGTAGGATATAACACAATGCAAATTCTACATGAATTTGGCGGTGACATTGACCTGAAGAGCAAGGTCAAATATAAATATGGTTTCGACGGCAGGAATTAAATGAAACTCTGAAGTTGGCCAGAGAGAATTTAGCGAAGGTCCAAATTTCTCAGAAGAGATACTATGACAAGAGTGCAAAGGCTAGAAGGTTGGAAGTAGGAGATCTAGCGCTTGTTCTGTTACCGACCTCGAGCAACAAGATGTTGATGAGATGGGGCGGGCCACATAGGGTGGTGGATTCCTATGGTAAGGACAATTACAAGATCGAAGTAGATGGTGTGATTAAGACATATCACATCAATCTATTGAAGAAGTACATTGTGAGAGAGGAAAAGTGATGAAGCAGAAAAAGTGGTCAAACATCGGCGAATATAGTGCTTTCAG
Organism: Trachelipus rathkii; assembly: GCA_015478945.1. Lineage (NCBI taxonomy): Eukaryota > Metazoa > Arthropoda > Malacostraca > Isopoda > Trachelipodidae > Trachelipus > Trachelipus rathkii. The sequence goes on along the minus strand of JABUQX010104988.1, from coordinate 18,206 downwards.
CAGTGATCCTTGACACTGAAATGAGAAGAAAATTACTCTCATGAATGGACCCCACAGATGGACGAAAAGAGGATTTGTCTGCACCAAAAAATCAGCTGCAATAGTAAATGATGATATGAGGAAGAATAATGGCAAATCTGTAAATGCATGAGGGATTTTTACGATGTGCCTGCACCGCTTAAAAACCTTACCATCGAATTACCTTATCGCGACACCCCCATCAGGCTGAAGCCTACAAACTACCATTCTACGACGCGGACGGAGCTCATAGAAGAACAGAGTAGATGCTCAGAATGAGGCATCATCGTTCCCTCCACGTCACCGTATTCTGCACCTGTCGTAGTTGTCCAGAAAAAGGACGGAAGTAAGAGAGTGTGTTCAGACTACAGGGCCCTGAACAGGATCACGGTCTTTGATCCTGAGCCCATGACAACAACTCAGACCTTATTTACCAAGTTTGCGAAAGACAAGTTTTACACAAAACTTGACTTGGCCAAAGGGTATTGGCAGATAAAAATAAGGCCTGAAGACTGCTACAAAACCGGTTTTTCAACCGAGGACGGGCACTTTCATTATCTCAAGCTGCCATTCGGTATGGTTAATGCCGGAGCCACGCTTGTCAGATCGATGCGCAGGATACTGGATGGAATAAATGACGTGGATTTTTATATCGACGATATCATCGTCCATTCCCAGACCTGGCGCGAGCATATGATCACGATTAAGACAGTTCTTCATAAGACTTCAGGGGAGGGTTTCCCATCAGCACGAAGTGAGTTTTGCTTCGTCGACTGAGTTTTTGGACACCTTCATTGCATGGCACTAAGGGCTTACATGAGGATTAATGTGGTCCAAAATTATAGAAAAGGAGCCGCCCTAAGAACAAGAAAACAAGTGAGTCTGTCTTAGGCCACTGGTTCATTACCAGGACTTTGTAAAAAAGTATGCACAAGTAGCAGCGCCATTGACCCGACTTGACAAGAAGGAGAGCCAACCAAAAGTCAGGTGGAGCCAAACACCAACAGCATTGAGAATTAAAAGAGCTTTGAGCTTCAAAGCCCAGATTGGAAGATGCCAGAGTGGGAAGACGTCACACTTACAAGGACGCATCTGTACTTCATTAGATACGTCCTTCTACAAAAGATGAGGAATCCTCCATCGATCGCTATACGGAGTAAAAAGTTGGTCTTATGACACAAAAAAGATAACTCAACCTTTGAGAAAGAAGCGTAGCGTATTCGTAATGGGCATTAGGAAATTTGAGCCATACCTCTATGGGAAGGAGTTTATCCTGCAGTCTGATCATAGACCACTGACGGCTATGAATAAGAAGAGGTATGAGAACAACAGAATAATGAGGTGGTCTCTATATTTACAAAGATTCAGGTTTATCTTAAACCACATAAGTGGAAAAGATAATGTTATAGCAGATTATCTAAGCAGATCATATGCCGACAACACATCTGGTCCATTATCAGGAGACGCTACCGAAGAAGGAGCCCTGAATAAATGAGTCCAATGTTTTGATCACGTGTACATAGAGCAAAATGTACACATTTGCTTCAAAGGGTGGCCAAAGATGTAATGCAATAATACACGTAATACATAACTTTGCCTCATTTATGTATTGTAAAGCAATGGCCAACATTGTCAGTGTTATTTCACTTTCATTTTCTATGTTTACAGTGTATCATTGCAATGGCTCATCAGAAGAATAATTGTAAATATGTTTGTAATTCATGCGTAAACGACAGCCAATAAAAACTTAGTTTTCGAGACTTAACTTTTGAAACGTGAGTTTTGATTGGTCGCCGCTTGCAAGTCTGTAATAATTATAATAATATTATTATTATTATTATTATTATTATTATTATTATTATTATTATTATTATTAATTTTAATGTTATGAAGTTACTGCGCATTATATAAAGGTGTATATAGATTTATATTTGATTTTATATAGTGTGGAGCACATAATGTATAAATTTGTTTGTCTTTCATGTTTCGGTTTTAGAAGAAAATTGAGATTTCTCGCGAACAGAGTTTCAGGTTGTAAAGAAATACCAATTTTCGTTCCTGCTAAGGGTGTAAATATATGTTAACTTTACTGAAAAAAACTAATAAGGAATTAACATTCAGTTTATTATTATTTAAGAATTCTGATTGATGGCTAAGCGTAAAACTCATTGACGGAGATTTGAGAATAATAAAGTTGAATACTTTAGATTTTTTGCCTCTCATTCTGTCCGTCAATCAAGTGCTTACTGTTGGTACGCGCTTGTCGCCTTGTCTGATCGTTTTATTATTATTTTAGTGTGATAGTCCTTGTTATTTAACAATTTTATTAATGATTTTATAATATTATTGTGTTAATATTTTTAAATGCAAAAAGGTGTTGTAATTTATCAATGTGGAAATCTTGTGGCTTAGTTTCTTGTAAAGCCAATAATGTTTTGAGTTATGTGTTAAATGTAATTTTGTTTATTCGTGTAAATATAATTTTTGCTTTACCGTTATATGAGTGTCGTCTGTTGATCACAGTTTGCTAATGCATAATAGCTGCGTTGTTGCCATATGTCACTAGCAGGTAAGAGTACTTATTATTGATGTGTATTATTTTTGTAACATGGTAAAGATTCTTTTGTGGTATTAAACCTAAAGTACTTAACAATTAAAGTTGCAATATTTTATATACGAAAAGTTCTTAAAATCATATTGTATTTATTTGAAATTAATATTTGTTTAAATACTAGTTGCAACTCTTTTGCTTTAAGACAACAGCTGATCCTGTCCAGCTGTAATTGCATTCATTTGTTCACACTAAAAAATCGACATACTCAATAGTTGCCTAAATCTTTTAATTTTCAAGTTAATAGTTTTAAATCGTTTGTAAAGTTCAGTTTTCTATATATTATTTCTTTGATTCTTACTCTTCATATATTATCGTTGAACATATAGTCTGTATGTATTTATTATATATATATTATATATATAAAAATATAATATATATATTATATATATATAATATTGAATAATGTTGGGCAAGTCTTATATGAGTATTGTGTAAAGTACTTATGTGATATTTCATTTATGTTCTTTGAGCTAATTTTATATTTAATATATTATATATATATATATAATATTATATATATATATATATATATATATATATATAATATAATAATATATATATAGTATATATATAT
>JABUQX010104988.1:5000-12500 GCA_015478945.1 Trachelipus rathkii | reverse complement strand
CGTACGCCACAACCTGGCGTATTGTACGTAAGGATCTTTTGTTTAAAGCATACAAAATCACTGTACAGGAATTGATGCGCCCACTTAGGTTTGCGCGTGTTTCCAGAATGGTTCTTACAGCAGCTCATAAAAATCCCCTGTTTTATGCGAGATTTTGTTCAGCGATTAGGCCCATTTCTGGCTCAAAAGGTATGTTAACAAACAACTGCCGTATTTGGGCTGATGAGCAACCTGAAGAGTTTAAAAGCTTCCGCTGCAGCCACCGGGTGCACAGTTGAGTGTCGATGGGCGGCGGAATCAATCGTCCAAAGTTTTCTTCTAAAAATGAGCCGGATAGAATGTAATCGTTGAATGGAACGCTATCGCGGCATATAACGGAATATTTAGTGCCACAAATTAAAGCCCCGCTGGCCTTTGTTGAGCTTTGTTCAACAAGACGCGCCTACTTGTATACAGCGCGAGAAACAATGACCTATTGAGAAATCATTTTGGTGAGCAATTGATTTCACGTTTGGGGCCCTGTGAATTGGCCTCCTAGATCGTGCGATATTACACCATTGGATTATTTTCTTTGGGGTTTACGCGAAGTCACTGGTCTTCAGGGATAAGTCAGCCTCCATCGACGCTTTAGAAGCCAACATTGCTCACGTTAATTCGCGACATACCGGTCGCTATGCTTGAACGCGTCGTCCACGATTGGACCTTCGAATGGACATTAAACCGTAGTCGCGGCCAACATTCAAATAGATAATCTTTATAAAAGTAAATGCAATACGTTACTCTTCGACTCATAATACTTTCCATAAAGCTCAATGCTATGCGTTTTGATTCGTGGGAAATTTTGTTTGAAGAATCTTCAATATTTTTACAGAATCCTCAATCCAGAGATTCTGGAATGGTTAGGTGATGTAAGAATCAATTAATATATTCACCCATTATGTTATTTCATACTTTGGAAATAATTAGTATTATTCCATATAGCTATACACACAATTAGGGTAGGTTGATTTTTAACTTTTTGTACGATATCAACTTTGGACTAGTGTAGATAGTTGGGGCTTAATGTAATGAAAATGGACAGAAAAGTTCAGATCTCTAGGTCTAACCAAAATTTGAGGAAATGGATTTGAATTTTTGAAAAAACAAATATGTTAGAAATAGTACTTTTTATTTTATTGTCGAACGAAATCTTACTGCATCTTTGGAGAGACTTTACATAAAAGTACAATAGTACATTTTATTGAAAACAAGTTGAAATGCATTGAAAACGATAAAAGATAATCATTTATAGGTCGATATCATCATATGTTTCTCTATATGAGCCCTTAGAAGCAAAGGAAGGCCTCATCTGACGGCTTAGGACTTTGGCCAGAATGTGTTGGTGCCTGGATTTAAGTCCATAAACAGTACGTGAAGCTTCAGATGTCAGCTTCACTGCTCTCTCCACACTCTGTGAATGTGAAGGCAGATCAGGAATGTCCAGCTTGTTTCCATTCAGCAGTGCGTCCTGAAGTTCCTTATCAGAGAAGTTTACAGTCAAAGCTGGTTCGCAGATGCCCTTTTGATAAAGACTGATTAGTTCTGTCCAATGGATAGCTTCAATGTTGATGGTTGTGCCAGTAACCTTCTTCAGCCTCTTCTTTGCTGGCTCTTCCTTTCTGAAATAGCAATAGATTTATATTTTCCCAGTTTGAGATGTAGTACCTATTAGTGCATTACTTTATGATGAATTGATGATAAAGTTACAAAAAAAAATAACACGACTTTTAACAATCACCATAATAAGAGTTTCTTACTATTGAAAAATGCTTACCTGATGGACAGAATTTTCTTGAGAGAAACTTGTCTCACTTCCAATTCATCAGACTTCAGCATGGAGTACAACATGTTTTCGGCCAGCAAGGCAAAAGCAATGTGGTTCAGATTCTTGAAAGCCACATGTTGAATTTCTGTAGACTGCTGCTTTATCCTCTTCATCATATTGAAAATGTAGAGCTGCTGATTGTGAAACTTGCTGTCTCTTTTGATCTCAAACCAAGTTACTGCATAGACTTCCACAATGAATTTGATGGCCTTGTAAAGGTTATCATGTAGTTCTGGAGGGTAAACGCCTCTGGTCCACAAACACATTAATCTAATGGCCAAAGTCAACCATCTGGCATGGTTTAATGGTCCAATTTTCCATGCAGCAAATCTTAGATTGACTTTACCTCTGGAAATTCCAAGCACATACTCCAAAAGAAGTCTCTGGTCACTGCTGAGGTCACTCAGTGTCACCTCATCAAATTGCATATCATCTAGGGAACCAGTGAGTTTCGTAGATTGCACTTGCGGTAAATCTTGGAGGCCAATTTCACAGAGCTTTCCAAGTGGACCGGCGAAGGCAGTTGAACTTTTGGTACTACCATCAAGATGCTTGAAAACAGCTCTGAAAGGAAGCTCATTCTGATGAAGGGCGCAACCGATGGTGTGCAATTTACGATTGATTTTATTTTCAAGACATGTCTCAAGGCCTCGCTCACATCCAGTGTTTGTGTATAAATTGTCAATGAGAACAGCTTTAAGTGTCTGGACGCTGTTAAACTTCCAAGACACTAGCAACTTCTTCAGCAAGTCGAGATCCAGTTGCACCTTTATTTGGAATGACTCTGTGAGTTAGATATGTTCCACTTTCTGTTCCTGGCTCCCTTGTAAAAGTCAAATGGTGCTCTGGTCCCTTTCCTTTTCTTACTATAGTTTTCCCTTTGTCATTCTTTACTTTTGTGTACAGCAGTGTGTCCTTGTCAATTTTACCCCAAACCCCAATACAGTCTAACTCTCCCAGGCCTTCATTATGTTTTTCAACACTTTTTATTTTAACCCTAGCCTTTTCTCGGTCCATTTTGGATTTGTCAAGTACTAAATGTTTCACATCAACACCAGACTTAAGCAGGTTGATAGCTTTTAGATTCAGGAGAAATGCGTTTCCTAGACTTGCACCAAGATTGAAAGAAACATTACCTCTGATAAGTTCCAGGGCATACCTTGGGGTTTTCAAATTGCTGTAGGCTTCAATTGGATCTTTTTCTAGCTGAAACTCTGCATCTTCAGGAGGTGATTGAAATAAGAATAATACATATTATTATTGCATATTACATAGCTGTTATTTTTCGAAAACAAATGGGATTGCAGATTGTATATAATAATGTAGTATAACATATATAATTATATATAAATTACATATTATCCTTACTAGTTCTGATTCTCTTGAGGTGGATTCAATAAGGACATGTTCTGAAGATGAAGAGGCAAACGAGGCGAAATCCATTTCTTTCTGCTGCTTCTTCTGTTTCCCTTCTGCTGCAGCCTTCCGATCTCTTTTCACAGCAGCTTTATCCATGGATCCGAGCTGAAAAGAGCCCTTAGGTCCAATTTTTGCCCTCTAATGTGACCTAAAAGATACCGGGGAAGGGAAGTTTTAATTACAAAGTTTGGGTCTATTTAAAACAAGTTAAGACATTATAAAAAAAGAACAATAATAGTATTCTTACCTTCTTACTAGCTGGGCAAGTGCATATTATGTGCTTAATTTGACAATTTTCTTTCTTGCACTTCACACCATTGTCATCACAAAGACGAACTGGTAGCTTACAAGTGCAAGCAGAAATTTCAAACAGTTTATCCAGTTTTTCCTCTAGATTCTGATATTCAGTTGATGATGGAGAATTTTTTTTTTGCCGCTTTTGCTTTCTTGAAACACACATTATTAACTAATTTAACTACATAGTACTCGTTATAAACAGGTAGCCTTGGGGTTACTGCCTCCCAGATGTTAATCACTTTTCCAGCTATAATTTTGGCAATATCACAGTCTTTCTAGTCTGGGTGGACGTTAAGAAGGAAATAACTATACTGAATAATTTGACGATAGGTAGGAGGGTCTGTTTCATCTAAAGGAGATGGTTGACCGCCAAATTTTTTTACACATTCACTTCGAGTTAACAATTCTAATTTCCTTTTTCTACCCATTTTTATATAATATCTGAAAAAAAGAAACACATGTCCTAGATAAATATCAATAACAAAAGCGAATTAACTTGTATTATAACCTTGAAAAATTCGAAATTTCTGGTCGTTTAATGTGCAATTTACTCTGTTTACAAGAGTTACCAGGGTGCTGGATGAGGTCCCAAGCACAATGCACGATCATCCACTTTCCCCACCCTCCGCCCTGTGGAAACTGGAAAGTATCCGACTAAAGGTGCTTTTTTAGTTAATCGGGTTTGTAATTGAATTCTAGAAGTGCCAAGTAAGATTTAAGGAATAACAATTTTTCAGCATTTTCTCCTGTTAATCTCATCCTTTCCTCGTCATAAATTAATTCAGCACCGCTGAAAAGGTGAACTACTAGATGGACATGACAAATATTATTTAGCCATCATCTTCAACTCTTTGAAGTTTTGTTCGTTCACTCTCCACCACATTAGGGTATCATCTTCGGGATCGGTTCTTTTTTCTTTTTGATATTTTGCTATTCATCCAAAACGCTTTCATTAAGCTCTCTTACTCTATCATCATCACTACTTGATACTAAATGAACATTCATGATTTCAAACAGAGTATTTGGCTTGATGTTGAAGGTTGCTTTATTTCTGCAGTTTTAATTCTTTTAGGATGTCTGTTAATAGACATATCTTTTCCATATTCTGAAGAAAGTCCTTACATTATTTTGCAATTGTTTCCTGAACTTCCTTCGAAACATTAGAAGTTGTAAAAAAAGTTCCATTAAATCGATGTTCTAGATAGGTTGCAATGGAATACAGGAAACTTCTTTCCAAATTATCAAATCTTCGAGTTAACTCCGAATTTATTGTTTGTACAGCCTACTTAATTCCCTCTTCAACCTCGAAATCTGAGATCTGGCAAAGAGTTTTTAACGACACAATAAAAGGAATTACTTGTGATATAGAGCAGTGGTCTCCAAAGTGGGGTACGCAGAGTGATACTTGGGAGTACGCCAAAGTAGCCTCACGATCTTGCATGTGTGTTTGATCTTGTATAAACTGAGTTGAGAAATATATATATATATATATATATATATATATATATATATATATATATATATATATATATATATATATATATATATATATATATATATATATATATATATATATATATAAATATAAATATATATTTAATTTTAGTATTTTACATATATATATATATATATATATATATATATATATATGCTATATATATATATATATATATATATATATATATATATATACACTATATATATATATATATATATATGTATATATACATATATATATATATATATATATATATGTATCTCTTCTATATATATATATATATATATATATATATATATATATATATATATATATATATATATATATATATATATATATATATATATATACATAAACTCTCTGGCAAATTTAATGCATCACCCGTAAATATAATTTAAATTCTTTCATATTGGGAAATGTAGGGCTAGGGTTTGGTTTGATTTGGTTTATACCTAACTCGGGAGTGTTGCACAGGGTTATAAATGTATAAACCGTATGTAACGACAGTGTGTAGGGAATTAAAAGACATAATAAAGAAAACGAAAAAAAATCTGGATATTCTGATTTTATTAATCAACAACAATATTCTACAAATTACAATGTGAAATGCAGCATAAAGGTGTCTAATAATGGGTTGTACCCCCTCTGGCCCTTCCAACTTCCTCCAAGTGATTCGGCATTGATGAAATGATCTTGGAGATGGTCTCCTGCGGGTTGGCGTCAAAGAGTTTGCAAGCTTTCTGAGTGTGGACGGAGCATGTTCACGGGCTCGAACACGCCTACCCAACAAATCGCAAACATGTTCAATGGGATTCATGTCCGGGCTCTTCGCAGAAATGGCCAGGAGTCTGATCCTACCTGTTGTAGGTACCGTTGGACGGCGTTGTCATGGAGTAACAAAAAAATGGACGCCAATGAAGGACGCGAAAGGCACTATATACTCTTGGAGGATATCTTCCGCATACCTTTCAGTCGATAGCGTTCCTCTGCTCACGATATGCAATGCAGTGCGAGCACCCAAAAAAAATGCCTGCCCACACCATCACAGAGTCACCTCCAATAGGAATCCTTGGGGATATATTGCAAGCAGAAAATTGCTCACCTGCACGTCTCCAAATTCGCCGACGTCTACCTGGTCCATGTAGTGTGAACCTCGACTCATCTGTGAGTGTTCAATCTCCATACGCCTGTGAAAAATGAAATCGCAACCTGATGCTCCCTGATCAGGAGAGGGCCGATGGCAGACCTTATAATACGTACTAAAGATTCATTCTGTCGTCCTCTCACTGTACGACTGAACGACTGACCGTCGATTGGTTTACCCCGAGTTGCTGAGTCACCTGTCTCTGAGAATGGCCTGCTTCCTACAGTGTGATAACTCCTATGGCACGTTCCTCTTCTCTGACGATGTCTTTCCATTGTGACAGTCTTTGTTAAGCTACGACTTACAGCATAGGGTTTGTTTCTTTAGTTGGTTAGTGTCTTGCCATCTTGTTCTCCTATGAACGTACTTTCGGGATTTCGCAATTTGGTTGGTTTTCTTTATTATGACATTTAGTTCCATACACTGTGTAGTTACATACGGTGTACACTCCGAAGTAAGGTATGACCCAAATAAAACCAAACCCTAACTCTACATTTCCAAAAATGAAAGAGTTTACATTATATTTACGGGTGATGCATTAAATTTTTCCGCGAGTTTATATATATATATATATATATATATATATATATATATATATATATATATATATATATCTACTTTATGCTGCTCTATATATATATATATATATATATATATATATATATATAAAATATATAACAACCAATAATAACCTTAACTATATAGCATAACTATACTTTATATAACCTTCTTTGCTAACTGCTCTTTATATATATATATATATATATATATATATATATATATATATATATATATATATATATATTTACAGACAAGTGTGTTATTTATATTATTTTCGTCTTAGGGGTACGCGATCAAAAAGTTTGGAGACCGCTGATATAGAGGATGAATGACAGCTTAACTTTTTAGTAAAGATAGCTTAAAAGATAACTTCCTTACAACCGCAATTGCAGTTGTGAGGAGACCAGTGACGAACCGCAGTTGCCTTTGTGAAGACCAATAGCACAACCGCGGTGGCGGTTGCGGTTGCGGTTGCGGCTGTCAAAAATATATTGCGAGGATTTGTTTGCTTCGCATTTACGGTTGAAGTTGCGGTTATTCGATCCATCACTAATATATATATATATATATATATATATATATATAAATCTATATATATCTTATAATATATATATATATATATATATATATATATATATATATTAAATCCTTTGTAAAGCATTTATTTCTAGTGGAAAATAAATGCATGGAACACGAACATTTCTGTGGGTCTCTCTG
>JABUQX010104988.1:0-2500 GCA_015478945.1 Trachelipus rathkii | reverse complement strand
TGAAAGAGACTGGAGAGAGTTAATGAGAGCAGGAGAGTTAATAAGAAAGAATGTCCTGGACTCTCCCTTTTCAAGAAGAACTGTGTGAGTGGAAGCACCCCCAGATATGTAAGTCTTACTTCATGCAGTGGCTAACGACACCTTTATAAATAGCAAATAACTGGGACGGTGTGAAGAAATTATGAAGTCTTCTCAGAACACCAAACCTCTTAGAAGCTCGTTTAGAAAGAGAAGTAATGTGTTCCTTCCAATTAAGGTCATTATGAAAAAGAAACTTCAAGAATATTAAGGACTGACGAAAATTTTGGTTGCTTGTTTTCGAAGATGTTATAGTTGTGTGGAAGATTATGTCGAGTAGATTGATGGAGGAACTGAGCTTTTGAGGGATTGAAAACAACCTTGTTCTCAATTAGAAATTCGAGAAAGATGAGAGGTTAGTCCGTTCTAAGGTTGCCCTCCTAGCGTGAGCTAATTGTTACTGGGAGGAACGTCTATCAAAATGAAGGAAATAATGAAGAGTGGAGTCGTCGGCATAGGAGTGGATAGGTGAAGAAGTAATAGAAAGAAGGTCATTAATGAAAGTAGAAAGAGAGTCTGAAATAGGAGAGAACCTTGAGGAACACCACTATTTAAACATTTTAAGGATGAACGGTGGCTGTCTACAACAGCTGCTATAAAACTACAGGAAAGAAAATCAGAAAGGTCACGGAAAGAAAAAGAAGTATAGATACCGAAGGAAGGATATTTAAAAATCGAAGCTTTTTGCCAGAATATATCGAAAGCTTTCGGTATGTCAAGCGTCACATCAAAATAATCATTGAAATCCCGAAGTGTTTGAAGAAGACCAAAAATCAGGAGTAAGAGAAATTAGATCACCAATTAAAGCTATAGGACAATAGATGGAAGGTTTAGAAGGGTTCTTTTCTGTCGGCACAGGCTGAATAAGCTCAAGTTTCCAGAAAGAATTAAAGGTAGAAGTAGAAAGAAACAGAAACAGAACAAAGGCAGGGTGCAAGCTTGGAAGCGCAAGTTTTGAGAACCACAGGAGGAATACCATCAGGACCATACACCTTCTGTTAATTTCAGAGAGAACAGAGATAATATTTTTAGAAGAAATTGCAACATTCGTCATAAATGAGTTGGAAGGAGGTGGAGAAGAAGGAATAGCTACGGAATCGTCTAAGGAGAAATTAGAAGCAAAAGATTGAGCGAGAAGTTTAGATTTAATCAAAAGTAAAACGTCTGTTGTGCCATCATATGATATTAAAGGTGGGAAAAGGAAAAAAAAAAGCTAGTTACCATTTTTTTTGCAAAATGTAAGAAAGGGCGTGACGAAGGGGAACGAGTAAAGATTATTGGTTTTTCTACGGATAAAAGATTTTTAGTATCACGGAGAATTGATTTTGTACGTTTCCAGAGTTCAGGAGTTATAAGACTAACGGAATTCCTTAAGACAGGCAGCATAGGACGGTAACAAGCAGAGTTAACTAAGGCATGTTACGTTTAGTTGAAGGGAAATAATATGGAATGTAATCTTCCAAATCAGAGAGTAATAACCTCGGAAATGCCCAGCACACTTCAAGGGATCCTTTCCAGGAAGCAGTAGTCATTCCATGGGATATCAAAGAAGTATGACATGCAAATCCGACCAATTAGTAGCCAGAACCGAAGTGAAGAAACATTTCCTCGCGGAAGACTTGAAGAGATAGAACAGGAAACATAAATAATAGGGCTATGCCTGTGAGTGGTGATGACATTTGTAAAAAAAAAAAAAAAAAAAAAAAAAAAAAAAAAAAAAAAAAAAAAAGGAGGAAAGATTTTACAGAATTATAGGTTAAGAAAAGGTCTAGAATGTTTATTAGAATTATAGGTTTAGAAATGGTCTAGAATGTTGGACTTATCTCTAGGACGATCAGGGATACTAGTAGGAAGTTACACTCACTGCTTGAGGTCATTCTGGATAGAAAAGTGGTAGACAAGTTCACCAGTTGTCTCTTGAGTTAAAGAAAAGCCTTTGGCGGTGATGAACGTTGAAATCATAAAAAATTATGATATCAGAGAAAGGATTGAAGAAGAGAAATGTTTTAATTTAGAGTTTAAGTAATCGAAAGAATTTAGGATAGTTAGTTGATTTAGAGACTGTGTGTGTTCTTAGTAATCTAGCTATTGTCCGTCAGGAGCCATAACACCTACCTCACTCCACTATTAATAATAAAACACTCACTTTCTTCCCATTTATTCTTATACACACTTCACTATCGATATACACACTCTTGATTTCATTCAGAAGCCTACCACCAACACCGTATATGACTAACACCTGCCAGTAAGCTTCCTGTTAATTCTGTCTGCGCCTGCTCCAAATCCATCAAACCTTAATTAAATGTATACTTTTTCTCTCTCCTTTCCTCAGTCATTTGTTTAAGTGAAGATTTGATCTATACATCCTACTACCACTTATAAATGCACCTTGTCCTTCGCCAATCAGCTTCTCAGTCAC
>JABUQX010104987.1:10000-12418 GCA_015478945.1 Trachelipus rathkii | reverse complement strand
GGTGTTGATGTGAAACATTTAGTACTTAAATCCAAATGACAGAGAAAAGGATAGTTAAAATGAAAAGTGTTAAAAACATAATGAAGCCCGGGAGATTAGTCTGTATGGGATGACGGTAAATGTAATAACACACTGCTATACACAAAAGATAAAAATGACAAAGGGAAAAACTATAGTAAGAAAGGAAAAGTGACCCAGAGCATCTTTGACTTTTACAAGGGAGCCAGGAACAAAAAGTGGAACATATCTAACTCACAGAGTCATTCCAAATAAGGGTGCAACTGGATCCGTTTTGCGAAAAAGTTGCTAGTGTCTTGGAAGAGCTTAACAGCGTCGGGCACTAAAGCTGTTCTCCTTGACAATACAAATACAAACACTGGATGTGAGCGAGGCCTTGTGACATGTCTTGAAAATAAAATCAATCATAAATTGCACACCATCGGTTGCGCCCTTCATCAGAATGAGCTTCCTTTCAGAGCTGTTTTCAAGCATCTTGATGGCAGTACCAAAAGTCCAACTGCCTTCACCGGTCCACTTGGAAAGCTCTGTGGAATTGACCACCAAGATTTACCGCAAGTGGAATTTACGAAACTCAGTGGTTCCCTAGATGATATGCAATTTGATGAGGTGACACTGAATGACCTCAGCAGCGACCAGAGACTTCTTTTGGAGTATGTGCTTGGAATTTCCAGAGGTAAAGTCAATCTAAGATTTGCTGCATGGAAAATTGGACCATTAAACCATGCCAGATGGTTGACTTTGGCCATTAGATTAATGTGTTTGTGGACCAGAGGCGTTTACCCTCCAGAACTACATGATAACCTTTACAAGGCCATCAAATTCATTGTGGAAGTCTATGCAGTAACTTGGTTTGAGATCAAAAGAGACAGCAAGTTTCACAATCAGCAGCTCTACATTTTCAATATGATGAAGAGGATAAAGCAGCAGTCTACAGAAATTCAACATGTGGCTTTCAAGAATCTGAACCACAATGCTTTTGCCTTGCTGCCCGAAAACATGTTGTACTCCATGCTGAAGTCTGATGACTTGGAAGTGAGACAAGTTTCTCTCAAGAAAATTCTGTCCATCAGGTAAGCATTTTTCAATAGTAAGAAACTCTGATTATGGTGATTGTTAAAAGTCGTGTTATTTTTTTGTAACTTTATCATCAATTCATCATAAAGTAATGCACATCTCAAACTCGGAAAATATATATCTATTGCTATTTCAGGAAGGAAGAGCCAGCAGAGAAGAGGATGAAGAATGTTACTGGTACAACCATCAACATTGAAGCTATCCATTGAACAGAACTAATCAGTCTTTCTCAAAGGGGCATCTGCGAATCAGCTTTGCCTGAAAACTTCTCTGATAAGGAACTTCAGGACGCACTGCTGAATGAAAACAAGCTGGACATTCCTGATCTGCCTTCACATTCACAGAGTGTGGAGAGAGCAGTGAAGCTGACATCTGAAGCTTCACGTACTGTTTATGGACTTAAATCCAGGCACCAACACATTCTGGCCAAAGTCCTAAAAAGTCAGATGAAAGGGCTCTTATAGAGAAACATATGATGATATCGACCTATAAATGATTATCTTTTATCGTTTTCAATGCATTTCAACTTGTTTTCAATAAAATGTACTTTTATGTAAAGTCTTTCCAAAGATGCAGTAAGATTTCGTTCGACAATAAAATAAAAAGTACTATTTCTAACATATTTGTTTTTTCAAAAATTCAAATCCATTTCCTCAAATTTGGTTACATCTAGAGATCTCAACTTTTCTGTCCATTTTCATTACATTAAGCCCCAACTATCTACACTTGTCCAAAGTTGATATCGTACAAAAAGTTAAAAATCGATCTACCCTAAATGATGAAAAAATTATTAGAATAATAGCCCGAAATAATTCGTTTCCAAATATATTTAATTAGGTGTTAGTGTATTAATTGATTATATATATATATTATATATATATATTATATATAATATATATATATTATATATAATATATATATATCATTGAGAGGACTTTATGGCGTATGTATATAACGGGTGATTCATTTGGAGGTTTGTTTTTACGATAGAAATAAAACGCATAGCATTGAAGCTTATGGGGAAAAGTTTATTATGAGTCGAAAGAGTAACGTATTGCATTTACTTTTAAAATTTTATTTTAAGTTGCCGCGACTACGGTTTAAATGGTCCATCCTGAAGGTCCCAATCGTGACGACGCGCCTTCAAGTATAGTGACCGTATGTCGCGAAATAACGTAAGCAATGTTGGCTTCTAGCGTCCGATGGAGCTGACATATCCCTGAAGACCAGTGACATCGCGTAACCCAAAGAAAATAATTCAATGGTGTGATAGCACGATCTAGGAGGCCAATTCACAGGTTCAAACGTGAATCAATGCTCAGC
>JABUQX010104987.1:0-5000 GCA_015478945.1 Trachelipus rathkii | reverse complement strand
CTTCCCATAGAGGTATGGCTCAAATTTCCATTGCCCCCATTACGATCGCTAACTCTTCTGTTCTCCAAAGTTGAGTATCTTTGTTGTGTCATAGACAACTTTTTACTCCCTTAATGCGATTCGATTGAGGATTCCTTCTCAATCTTCTTTAGTAAGATGCGTTATCCTTAATGAATTACCAGATGCGTCACTTGTAGTGTGAACGTCGTCTCCAGTCTGGATCTTCAATATGGCTTTGACTCAAAGCTTCTTTAATTCTCAAAAGCCTGTTGTTGTTGCGCTCCCACCTGACTTTTGTTGGCATCCTTCTTTGTCAAGTCGGTCAATGCGCTGCTACTCTGTGCATAATTTTTACAAAGTCCTGTAATAACCAGTGAGCCCTAGAAAGACCTCACTTGTTCTTTCTTAGGCGCTCTTTTCGTAATTTTGACCACATTTATCCTCAGTAGCCCTTGTCCGATTGCCAATGAAGTGTCCCAAAAACTCAACGCTCGACGAAGCAAACTCACACTTCGTCGGCCTGATGGTAAACCCCTCCTCCTGAAGTCTTTGAAGAACTGTCTTAATCGTGATCATATGCTCGCGCCAGGTCTGGGAATGGACGATGATATCGTCGATATAAAAATCCACGTCATTTATTCCATCCAGTATCCTGCGCATCGATCTGACAAGCGTGGCTCCGGCATTAACCATAAATGGCAGCTTGAGATAATGAAAGTGCCCGTCCTCGGTTGAAAAACCGGTTGCAGTCTTCAGGCCTTATTTTTATCTGCCAATACCCTTGGCAAGTCAAGTTTGTGTAAAACTGTCTTTCGCCCAAATTGGAAATAAGGTCGAGTTGTTGTCATGGCTTCAGGATCACAAAAACCGTACCCCTGTCGAGCCCTGTAGTCGAACACACTCTCTACTCCGTTCCTTTCTGACAACTACGACAGGGCAGAATACGGTGACGTCGGAGGAAACATGATCCCATTCTATCACTACCTGTCTCCTTCTTTGAGCTCCGTCCGCGTCGTAAATGGTAGTTTGTACGGCTTCAGCCTGATGGGGTTCGATAAGGTCAATCGCATGGTAATGGTTTTTAGCGGTGCCAGGCACATCGGTAAAAATCCCCTCATGCCTTTTCAAGATTTCCATTAATTTCCTCATATCATCAGTTATATCTGCACTGATTTTGGTGTCAGACAATCCCTCTTTTCGTACCATTGTGGGGTCCATCTCCACTAGAGTAATTTCTTCTTCATTTTCAGTGTCAAGGATCACTGCTGAAGCACCTATATTCGCCGGATGTTGACACACTTCTTCTTCTGCTTCATCACTTTCCTCTCTCACAATATATTTCTTCAATAGATTGATGTGATATGTCTTAATCACACCATCTACTTCGATCTTGTAATTGTCCTTACCATAGGAATCCACCACCCTATGTGGCCCGCCCCATCTCATCAACATCTTGTTGCTCGAGGTCGGTAACAGAACAAGCGCTAGATCTCCTACTTCCAACCTTCTAGCCTTTGCACTCTTGTCATAGTATCTCTTCTGAGAAATTTGGGCCTTCGCTAAATTCTCTCTGGCCAACTTCAGAGTTTCATTTAATCTTTCCTGCAAGTCGAAAACATATTTATATGTTGACCTTGCCTCTTCAGGTCAATGTCACCCGCCCAAATTTCATGTAGAATCTGCATTGGACCTCTCACAGTCCTACCATACAGGAGTTCGAATGAGAAGAACCCTGTGATTCCTTGGAGCTTCCCTATATGCGAATAATAACGGCTCAATAAACTTGTGCCACTTTCTCACTTGTTCACTGCACATTCTCTTGAGCATCCTCTTAAGAGTTCCGTTGAACTTTTCTGTAACGCCCTGGCTCATCGGATGGTAAACACTAGAAAATTTCTGCTTGATGTTCAACATCTTCGTTACATCTCTCATTAAGTCGGATGTAAATTGTCTACCATTGTCACTGAGGATTTCTTTTGGCACCCCCAACCTCGTGAAAATTGAAACCAAACTATCCGTCACCTTCTGGGCGGTAATGCTCTTTAATGGTACAGCTTCAGGATAGCGCGTAGCGGCATCCACAAGTGTCAGTACATACTGGTGTCCTTCTGAAGATGGTGGTGAGATTGGCCCGATCAGGTCGATGACCACCCTTTGGAATGGTTCCTCAATGATGGGCATTGGGCACAGAGGTATCCTTTTCACTGATCTTTCGGGCATGTTCTCTGGCATATATCGCATGAATAGCAGTGCTTAGTCACGTCCGAATATATGTTCGGCCAAAAGAACTGCTGGGTAATCTTACCCATAGTCTTCTTCACCCCCTGATGGCCACCGAAGACTTCGTCATGCGCCATCTTCATGATTTTACTCCTGTATTCTTTCGGTACTACCAGAGTATACCTTTCCTGTTGGTTCTCTAACACCCTTTTGAATAGCACCCCATTCCTTACTTCATACTTGCCTTCTTCCTTTTCCACCGACCTCCATACCCTCTGCAAGGTGACGTCATCTTTCTGTCTACTCCTGAAAGTCTCCCGATCGTTAAGTAACTCTTGAACTTCATCACCATGGGTTATATCCCCTTCACCCACAGCTACAACACCCTTTTCTCCAAAACTTTGCGTGTGACTGTCTATGTCACCTCTCACCATTTCGTCATCTTCATCAGCACGATCTGTTACATCAGATTGCTCCGTGCTCTCTACCATCGATGTTTCCTGAACATCTACCACTCTCGTGTCATTTTCAACATTATTTAATAGATCTTTGGGGGTTTTCACTTCGTCTCTTCCTGTAACGTTCTCATTTTCGGGTGAACATTTGCACCCACCCATCACACTTAGTGATGGTTCCATGGTTGGCGCGACATCTTTCCTACAGATGTCAAACGTTTGTGGCGCTGACAGTTTCCTTCCATACGACTCACTCACCTCCCAACTTGCCATTCCAAATTTATGATTGGTTCGATTAGGTTCCTCATGTGAACCTTCTTCAGCGCTCTCAGCGATGGGGACCAGCACGCTACTAATGTCACGCGCGACCTCTACATTACGAGGCCCTCGACTCATAGTCGACTCCCAAGCGAGATTAGGCTGACTTAAGGGCAATGCTCCTTTGACATTCCCGATTACCAAATCATACACAACCTCTGGCAAAACCGCCGCGGTTGTCCTCCCTACATAATAAGGGGTATCCACATCAATATTTGCAAGTGGAGCTTCAATTACTGTACCGTCCAACAAACGTATCTTCATGTTGTTTCCAACATAACACCTCTTCGGCACAAACTTCTCTCGCACAACCACCATACTACATCCGGTATCTCGGAGGGTTTTGACTTTAAAGCCGTTTACCGTCCCATACGTTACAGGTAGGTGTGACGTTTCGTCATTTTCCACCTTTTTAAACTCATCCAGGAGCTTCGGCTCTTCACCTGAGTAGTTCAGGGCTTCACCGCCGTTACCAGAGACTCCGGAGGCTCCCGTGCTCTTCGTTTCTTCCTTTTGTCTCCCTGAGTTATTCTGTCCCCTACTACTATTGTTGAAATAAGGAGGGGCTCGACAATCCCTCGAGTAATGCCCTTTCCTTTGACACCTAAAACACGTGGGCGCTTCTCTTGGCTCACTGTTACTGCGACGATGTTTCTGTCTGTCGCCACTTCTACCTCTGATCCTGCTTTCATTATTCATCGCTCGCGGTGCTTGTTGATTGCTACTTTTCTGATTACCGCTTGTGGAGTAACCATTGCCTTTAGATCTATAATTATTATTATTATGTGTGCCTTTTTCAACGTAACTGTGATTTCGTGCGTGACTACTTGTTGTGAATCTCAAACGATGCGCTTCCATGTATCCTTCAGAGCAAGTTATTATCTCCTCTGGTGCTTTCTTTTTCGACTCCCTTAAGTAGGTTGCGAGTTCCTTTGGAACCGTATTCAAATACTTGTCCACCGAGAAAAATTCGATAATACCATCTGGTGTCAGTGCTACATTCGCTGCTGTTAACCATTTATTAAGAGCTTCTATAATTCTCTGTAAATAAACTCTCGGATTATCATCTTCCGTCGGAGTTATAGATTTATACTTTGTACAATACCCACTTTCTGTGAGCCCGTACCTCTCCAATAAAGCATTTTTCAAACCATCGTAGCTCTTTAGTTCTTCAACAGTCATCTTATTATAGACACCGACAGCTTTGCCTGTTAGAAAACCTCCTAATATTGTCGCTCGCTTTTCTACAGGGATATCATTCGCCTCCGCTTGTTTCTCAAACATAAGAAGATATTCTTCAATATCATTTTTCTTTTCGTCGAAGAAAGGAATCTTCAGTTTTGGATACTTACTAGCATAGGAAGTACTAGGACTACTCTGAGCATTCTGAGATGCTATCACTGCGTCATGCTGACGTTGCTTTTCCTCAGCATCCAGCCTCATCTGAAGCATTCTTTCTTCTGCATCTCTTGCATCTTTATCTGCCTCTAACTTTACTCTTTGCGCTTCTGCTTCGATCTTAGCTTTCTCTACTCCAGCATTAGCTTCAAACGCCAACCTCTTCTCCTCTAGAGCTAACTTTTGTTTCTCCAAATCAGCGGCTAACTTTTTATCTTCTAAAGCTAACTTTTCTCTCTCCAAATCAGCAGCTGCTCTATCTTTCAATGCAGCAGCGATTTCCTTAGCTGAAAAACCCATGGATTTACACTTCTCCATAAACTCGTCATTAGAAGATGCCATTGTTAAATTTGTTGTGTACTAAACAAATTACAAAATATATCGTTCGCTACAGAGTCACTTTCAACGCACAAATCACAATCCCGTTTTCTACCAAAATTTTTACAAACTTGTTATCAATTGATAACGCATAAAAACAAACTTGTAATCGCAAAATTACTAATGTATATATATATATATATACACCTATATATATCGTACCAAAACGCGAAAGCGTTTACGATAAATGCGAAAACGGTTAGCACCCACTCTGAAATTGAACGAAGTAAC
>JABUQX010104986.1:15000-22500 GCA_015478945.1 Trachelipus rathkii | reverse complement strand
GGCGGATTACCTCACTGGACAGAAGTGGGGGTCTCTTACTCGTCGAGATTCCCATCTGTGGTATGTCCCTAACTAAATTAAAGGCCATAGTTTGGCAAAGACTGGAATATCTATCTCCTTACCTTCGTGGATAGACATTTTAGAAGAAAACATATTTAGAGTTATGGGTAAATTGGATAAGATGTTATTACCTAACAGTATGTCCCAACTAGGTTCACCTTTTACCTCGCTCACTTGGAAAGTAGTGAGGTAATACTTTTTATGCATGCGGAGATACAGCTGTATTTCTCCTCTCAACTTGGTCGGGTTATTATCTACTCCTTGCACTACAAGATCGGTTTTTTGGAGAGGTACTTTGAAGTTACCTTCTTTCTCTAACTCTCTTAACCGCTTGGGTGTTACCAGCGAAATACTACTACCACAGTCTAATAAGACGCATGCCTTGGCCTCCTTACTACCTATGGAGGGGGTAAGGTAAACATTAGTATAAAAATGGTGTCCTAGTTTGAAAGGTCTTTCGACACTTTCCTGAAAAAATGTACTAGCTACTGTTTTATCTCTTTCTCTATTAAATACCCATTTATCATATCTTTTCTTAAATTTTCTTCTTACTCTCTTCCTGTCTTTGCCTCTTTCCGAAAATTTTCTTTCTCTATTCTTTCATCTGGATGGGAAGGTTCTCTCTCAAAGGTTCTATCTTCCTCCTCTTCTTCTTCACTCACCTCAGAGTCTCTTTGTTGGCTCTCAGCCACATAGACTCTTGTGTTCTTCTTTCCCTTCCCATCTGGGGGCCTATACTCTTCCTTTCTCCTGGAGAAGGTCCTGGGCCCTCGCTTATCTGCAACGAAACGTTCTTGTTTCTTGGCCTTCACACCCTTTTCCATATCAACTTTACTATTGTATGGGATGAACATTTGGTTTTCTCCGGGAGTAGGTCTCCATGGAGGGGCTTCCCTGCACTTGGGGTGAGACCCTCTCTTGTGATAAGATCGACACAGCCGGCAGTAGGGTAGCTCCCAGCGACAGGCTTTCGACGAATGACCTACCACTTCACATGAAAAACAGGCGTCGTGTTCTTTCAATTCTTGTTCGGTCACTCCTCTAATGATTCCTCTGTCTTTCCGTGGGTCACTCCTATAATTATTCCTCTGTTTTTTCGTGGAGTTTGCTCTGTTCTTGCCTCATCTGTCTTCTTCCGAGAAACATTAGTCGATCTCATCTCTTCCCTTTTCCTATCCTCATATCTTGGTTTGTGGAAAGACTCCTTATTTTTCTTGTAAGAGTTGTTATACTCTTGTCTCCTTGCCTCTCTTCCCGCTCAACCTTACTCGGGCTAAAAAAAACACTTGGCGGTGCGGAATTCCGTTTTGTCTTTATGTCAATCTTAATAACGTACCTCTTGCAAGATTTGAGACAGTTTTCTAACAGTTCAGTAGATTTCATATTGTAATCAAATACCTGAAGTATTTTCCTTTAACCGTTCACCATCCCTCCGCTTCTGAACATTCTGTAAGATTTAGTGGGTGACCATTATGTTTATCTGTTTTAGACGTAACACTGCCTCCTTGTCTGAGGTCATGCAACCGACTTTGATATCGTCCAGAGCTTGTTCTTTAATTCCAGAATGAAGTCTGTAAAAATCGACTCTCTTTCCCTTCTGTATTCGATAAATTCTAGCCAGAGATCAAAAACAGTACACTGATCCTCTGGTTGTAAGAAGGTCTTTAATTGAGACAAAAAATCTTCTAATCTGGTAAATCTGGAAAAGCTGGAATCTCGTAAGAGATAATGTCGCGCTTCGCTGTCTAAATCAGATGAGATGGCTGATTTGGCAAAAGTAATCTTTTGGCTCTCCGTTAATGTACCTAAAGCACTAATCTTCTCATTCAATGAAGCGAGGAAGTCTTCGTACTGAATGCCGCGCCAAAGCTTTGTCTTTAAACTCTTACCGAACAGTTTCACCTCTGGTAGCGCAGGTGTGAATAGATTGGATGGATAAAAGGGAACTCCACTTGGTTGAGGCATATAAGGATATCCAGGCCACATCCCGGGGTAAGGATAAGGACGGTTAGGCATAGGTGTGGTTCCAGGTGGAATACCATTATAATAAAAAGATGTAAAGGTAGTTCCCGGTGGGGGACCACCATAATAAAAACTGCCTTGCCCTGGTTGGGCGTTCATAGGGGTGTTATTCCTTTCTGTCCCTCCTGGGGGGTCACTCAATGGCTGTGTAGCCGCGTGGTGCCCAGCAGGGGGGAGGACTTGTCCCCCAGACTGATCAGGATTCATTAGCGGGCCCTCTGACCCTTGTGGAGTGGTGCCGGTTCTTTCTGTACCTTCCCATTTACTCCCTGTTTAGGGAGTATGAGGGTTCGTACCACTCCCAATTCACACGGAGTCTTTTTCTTGGACAGCAGCTTGTGTATTAGTCGGCTTTAATTGCAAATTCAGGATGCTATCCAACGTGGCAGTCTACTGGTAGAATTGCGGAAATATCATTCCCTCCTTGAAGGTTCTTCCTCTCTATACTACTGGGGGGGTTGCCTCAGAAGAGCGCTTTGAGTACGGATTTGGCCCGACTTCCGGATTAAACTGGTGCTGGGGGGGATCCCTAGTGGAGGTATATTGGTCCTGGGTTACAGGCGCGCTTCATCTTCTGCCCCCCCCCCCTAGTTCTTCTTCCTTGTCCATGTGGCATTATCTACCTTCATTAACTCGAGATTTTTCGTCTATCTCTCTCTCATTTGCATTGCCATTGTTCCCCTTTGGATTAGGCTCTGGCCTTCCGCCATTCTTTCTACTTTAAATTAATTACCAAATTGTGCAAAAATTATATAAGGGGCGCGGTCACTATAAACTAATGTTCAATACGTAAACAGCGGTCCACTTATAAAAACAATTTTGATCCTAATTTTTATTAACCAACACACCCCTATATATATATATATATATTATATATATATATATATATATAGATAATATATATAGTAATATATATAATATTCATAGCCTGTATAGATATCGGTGAATACTGTAATATTAGAAATATATACGCAAAACTATTAATAGATAACCTCAAATCACTTAAAAAATTATCGTAGAAATATAGAAACACTCCACGAATTTGTGGCGAAAATAAAAAACAAGGTTTTCTGCCGCTTGTCGCTTATTTGCTACTTACTCGACTCTTACTTAGCTAATACAACCACTAATATATCATCAAGCATTAGGTTGCATCGAAATCAGTCAAAAAAACTATCTGAAATCGGGTCGCCCTATATATATATATATATATATATATATATATATATATATTATAATATATTATAATAATATATATTATATTATATATATATATATATATATATTATATATATATATATATATAAATATATAATATATATCTTCAAACTGATAATGAACCAAACCTTGACTGCCCGCCTTGGCGGAGTCGCTACGAGTCCGAAATATATGTATATATATGCTAATATCTATTATATATATATTAATATATATATATATATATAATATATATATATATATTATATATATATATATATATAGATATATATATTATATATATCATATATAGTATATATATTATATATATCGTGCCAGTGGCCCGAGTGATGATGATGTAGATATATATATATATATTATATAATATACTATATATATTATATATTTATAGATATATAGAATAATCATATTATATATATATATATATTATCATAGATATATATATATATATATTATATATATATTATATATATATTACTATATATATACTATTTACTCAGTAACCATACTATATAATACTAATCGTCTATCGGGCTAGGTATTATACGTATAGCTCATATACTAAGCACTAGTATCTATCATCAATTTCCAAAGTTCACTAGATATATATCGTGCGTTCATTAGACAATATATTGCAATGAAGTCTTTAATACGGACACTCATCTCCTAATTTAGAATTCAAGATCCCCAAACAAGAATAAATTTTGCCCGATCTCAGAAAAACAAAAAAATTTATAAAAAAACGAAGTTAGAGAATGAGGTCAGTTCTTGATACTAAGTCATGCTCTCCATATCTCAAGTGCAGGGCGAGATAAACCTGTAAGACAACAGGACATCTGTCTGTGTGGGTGTGCCTCTGGCCAACGTGCTGTGAGCGCACTTCGCACGCCGTGTGCTTCAACTTCTTTTGAGCTAGTCCGATTTGAAGTGCCGATGAGTCAGTGAGTGCAAACCCTCCTATTTATCCCTTTTTATTTGTTTTAGTTCTCCTTCCACCTTTCCTTACAAAAGCCTCTTCGTCTTTAGGATGATGCACACAAATAGTCGCGCCATTAGCTAGCGTATATTATAATATAGAATTATCTATTACTCATTATATATATATATACGTATAATGACATAGCTATATAATATATACTATCTTATATATATCATCATACTATACATATATTATGTATTTACTAATATATCAACTATATATATACCTTACTATACTATATTATACTATATATACTACTATATATAAAAATCATTTCAACTATATATATATATATATAGTGTTATTCTGTAATGGAATCACAAAGGGTTCTATAAATGGGAATCGAAGAAAATTTAAGGATAAAAGCACAGTTGGAATAAAGAAAGTTTGGAATAAAGAGATAGTTTGCACACATCTTTTCTCTTTTCTCTTCTGTTCGGAAAGAGAATGGAAACAACACGATTTTCTTATTTTTATAATGTGATTTTCATCAAAATTAGATATTGGATCATTACTACTTACTTCTTAATTCATCACCTTTTTTCATATAATTGAAGCCTGATATTGGCGTTTTTACCACTAACATCGCCCTTCCCCAAAATTACATATATATAATATGGCATAAAATGTCATAAAAATTTTATCACACTATTACCTTAGAAGCTAAAAATATTTGTTTGTAAAATGATTTTCCTAAACATATGCATAGTACCTTGGGAAAAAAATCAATGCACTAAATATAATACATAATAATAATAATAATATCATAAGAATAATAAAATAATATAATAAATATAATAATAATAATAACATAATAATTAATTAACAATAATAATAAAATTACTGTTATTATTTATTGTTACACGAACTGAGCCAGTATTTAATAATGAGCCCGGGGCTATTTCTGCATTCTAAATTTAGTTTTTTAAAAGCATATATAACGTAATTATATATATATTATATTATATATACTATATGTAACTATATATCGTATATTATTATTACTAAATATATATCTACCACTTATAGGTATATTATCATATATATATTATATATATATGTTGCGGCGTAGTGTGTGTCAATGTGGCATCGCATGTGTGTGTGTTGTGAATCAGTGGCAGAGTGATTTGCTCGAGGCCGCGGCTTACGCTACTAACTCTACCAACATCCGGCGGCTGACTAACAATCGCTAACTTTTGCCGTCGTAGCATGCGGAAATATCACCACCGCCGAACTCTATCCCTTCAACCTTTTGCTCGTGTGTGCTGCAGATGCTCCAGAGATGGCTCAAGAATTCAATCCTCTAACTCTGTCTGTACATTAGTTTCCTAACGTAATAACTCCACCTTGATGTCCCAACTTATTCCGCTGCTGAAGGGTGGAGTGAAAGCTGATGCTGCCTAATGGTAAACCATTATACTCTGACTTGAACATCGTCTCGTGAATCCGTATAATCTCTCCTTAATTCGTATGTCTCATGTGGCCTCCGAAAATCTTTCTTCCTGCCATCTACTACAAGACTAACTTATGTATTTTGCTTACTGTTTCTCTAACCTCAGAACAAACGATCGTTCACTCTTTCTTGAATAGTCTGACTTACCTCTTCACGCCCAGGAACCTGTTATATCTCCTCATCCAATCACTGACGGTCCCTCTATTTTAAGGGGGGATTTCCATGACACAACACTGGAAATGGCTTACGGGGTCCTCTCATACTTGAGTTGATTAAGGTGTGGGAGGAGGCCGATCATGAAGCATTCCTGAAACAGTCGGGAGCATAATCACAAGAACCTTTACACCTTACCATTTCCGGACTCGCCTAACCAATTCTGAACACACTTGACCTAATGTTTCACCACTCAGTTCTTCTCTCTATCAAAAATTCACTACCTTCGTCCCTATTGGTAAAGTTCTGGCACCACAACCTCTATAGTCTCTAACTTTTAATTACTATTCCTCATCCAACAGCTTTCCACTCCTTGCGCCTCTGCGTATTTTTCTGGTCACTTTGCATCGGGGTGATATTGGGGGGGCCCTTCGTTCGCTTCCTACGCTATAACTATATTGCATGAACTGCACTCTGACTCCTTGCATGACCCGCTTCTCGGCTCTGCCATAAGGTTGCTGGGCTGTAATCAGTGTGCACGGGACTGAGCAGGTTCTGACCTCTTCGAACTAAATCTTTCGTATCCTCTCTATTTAATTCCATGGTTCTGCATCGGTGCCCTGTTTTCTGTGCGCCGATTTCAGGCTAATAGACCATGCGCGCTGATCTGGGGGTGGAAAATCTCTCGTTCTCCTATCACTCTCGCTAATTTTCACTCAGCTAGAAATCGTTCCAGGGATACTCTTCGACGAGCAACAAGCGGGTCGCTTTTCATCAATACGAAGGTCGCGCTACCTGCTTGGTTCTACACACCTCTCACTGATAAATCCTTTCTGGCCCTCTTGCCAAAAACAATCTCTAACACCTTCTGTAAATCTGCCTTTCCGCCTTCTTATTTCGATCTGATGGCTCTGATTGCTAAACTCTCCAACTGGAAAAGGCCAATCTCTTCGGCCTCCTTATTTTTCCTCTAACTCGAACCCCTGGACGATTTTGGGTCATTCCTCCTCCTTCCACCTTCTCCGCTCATGTGTTCCTAATGTCTTGCCTGTGTTACATTGGATCGGGTGCGATGGCTCGCTGAGACTCTATGAACGTTAGGGAAGGCGGGTGGCCCGTGATGCATTTCCTCCCCGGGTTTTGAGGAGGGTGCTTCCGTGCTATGCCCCGGCCACCCTGGTTTAACATATTCTCTATTGTCTCTCCAATTACTAAACTTCCCTCAGTGTTGGAAGCCACGCGACTATGTCCAAACCTATTTCGCGAAAACAAGAGGAAGCCCGCGTTCGTCATACCTTCCTACACCTATCGCGTCCTATAACCTCTCACCTGTGTTCTATCTAAGATCTTTGAAACCTTCTTAACTCATCACTTCTTAGACATCTGGAATCTCCTTCTCTTCCTTTCCGATTCGCCAGACGGCCGTTTCGGCGTTCGAGGCTTCTATGGCTGAGTATTTACTTTCCTATTTAAAACCGATTTAGTTTTTCCCCCTTAGGAACTACGGGAGACTTGCGCTTGGGTGGCGCCTTGGACATATCCCAAAGCATTTGACCGGGATATGGCACGCGTCACTGCCTCTCAAACTCCCCTCCTTTGGGTTCTCCTCCTTCGC
>JABUQX010104986.1:7500-10000 GCA_015478945.1 Trachelipus rathkii | reverse complement strand
ATATATATATATATATATATATATATATATATATATATATATTATATATAATATATATATTATATATATATATATATATATATATATATATATATATAATTTTATAATATATATAATCCATTTTTGATCAAGGTATATCAGGGTTGCACTGGGCAACTGCCCGGGGAGCTGCCCACCTACCCACCCGGGCTGGGCTTTTTATACAAAAAGCCCGGGCAAAATGAAAGGTGGGTTTTATAAAAAAAATTATAACATAGATTGATATAATTATTAAGAACTGAGATAAAAGAACAGAATTATTACATATATTAAGACATTGAGCATGCCACAGTAAAGAAAAAGGTATAGTCATAATGGGTGATTTTAATTTTCCTGGCATTCAATGGGATTCCTTGTCTAATACGGACCATAGTAGTTCAGTATTTATAAATTGTATACTAGATAACTTTTTGAGCCAGATGGTCCATGAACCCACAAGACACGATGCACTATTATACTTAATATTAACTAACGATGAAAGTATGGTGGGTGAGGTTAGAGTTGAGGAGAATTTAGGACCTTAGTGATATATAGTAGAATTATAGATTTATTATGAATGTGATATCTGGGCCAAAATTGCAAGTTAATAAGGAAGAGTCTTAGATTTCCGAAACGGTGATTTTACCAAAATTAACGTAAGATATGCTTAGTATAACTGACTGGGATAAAGAGTTTAAAGACCAAAACTGTTTTATCATGTGGGAACATTTTAAGCAAATTTTAATGAATATTCAGTCAATATGTTTTAAAGATAAACCCATTAGGGTGGCGAAGAGAAAACCTGTTTGGTGGAATAGAGAGATAAGAGAAAATTAATGAAAAGCGTAGATGTTTTAAATTATTCAAGGGTAGTAATAGGGAAGATGATTTAGAAAATTATAGGAAAAATAGAAATTAACCAGTCAATAAGAAAGGCAAAGAGAGAGGAAGAAATTAATTTAGCAAGGAATAGTAATAAGGACCTGAAGAAGTTTTTTAGCTTTTTATAATTTAAAAGTAAGAATAGGAACAATTGGTCCAATTAAAATTGATTAAAATTTAGTGAGTTCAGAAAAGGAGTTGGTCAACATTTTCAATGCCTATTTTGCTTCAGTGTTACTGAGGAAAGATAAGATAATAGTTTGGAGACTAATTAGTTCTTGTATGCATGTAACAAATAGACTTACAGAATTTGAAAATTTTGACGTAAAAGATATTAACGTTTATTAGACCATATTGAACCAAGGTAAAGCTGCAGGTCCTGATGGTATATATGGTAGAATTCTGAAGGAGGATAGTACCACATTGCAATGGCACTGTATTTGATTTTTAAGCGATTCTATAACATTTGGTGAGGTAGCTACAAGATGACTGGAAAACAGCATATGTTGTGCCTATTTATAAGAAAGGTAGTAAGGAAGATTTGGAAATTTATAGCCTGTTAGGCTTAAACATCTCTGGTTATGAAAGGTTCTGGAAAAGATTTACTAAAAGGTCAATATAGAGAAATAATTTTAAGAAGATTAACAAGGTATTGTATGACTCCCGGCACGGTTTCAGAAAGGGTAGGTTCATGTCAGACAAACCTTTTAAAATTTATGGAATACATTACTGACTGCATTGACGAGGAGATTCCTGTTGTTTTTGTATATTTCTACTTTTCTAAAGTTTTGATAAGGTTCCCCCACATAAGGCTGATAAAAAAGTTATCACAGGCTGCTGATAGGTGGAGAGGTGTATGGTTGAATTAAAGAGTGGTTGCGAAATAAGAAATCAGTGTGTACAACTAAATGACAATAATAATCATGGGAAATAGTGAAGAGTGGTATCCCACAGGGTCAGTGCTGGGGCCACTATTGTTCCTCATACATATAAATGATTTAGACCAGGGGACTTAAATGTGCAAGGTTTCTAAGTTGCAGATGAATACTAAAGTTGAACACGCTCAGTTAGGAAATAGTGGGTGCATAAGATTCAAAAATAATCTTGATAACTTCTTTGGGTGGGGCCAGGATTAAGTGCAAAAATGAATTTTAATAGTAAAAAAATGTAAGGTTCTTTTCACCAAGGTTACATCAAATAAAAGTTTTAAACTACGATATGAAATGGGATTGGCTTGAGTCCCTGTGGACCAAGAAAAAAGATTTAGGTGTGATTATAAGCAATAATTTAAAAGTAGCTTATCAGTGTTTGGAAGCAAGGAATAAAGCTAATAAGATGTTAGGTATAATAAATCGCAATGTCGTTTACAAGAGCAAGGAAGTTATAAGTAAACTGTATAATAGCTATGTTAGGCAAGTAATAGAGTATTGTGCACAAGTTTGGGCCCCTTATTTAAAGAAAGACTTAGATATGCTAGAGAGAGTGCAACGTAGAGCAACAAGGATGATTTCTGGGTTTGAGGTAAGAGCTATGAGGAGAAAGGCTGAAGGAGTTTAGCAAATGTTTTTTCTGTAGAAAGGGCGATTTCTCAGAGGGACAT
>JABUQX010104986.1:0-5000 GCA_015478945.1 Trachelipus rathkii | reverse complement strand
CGAGATCGTATGTCTGCGTGGTCGTCGAAGGCAACTAAGTGATGGTGGTAGTTGGGTTGGCTGCCACTACACTTATTCTTTTTGCCAGGAATGCCTAATCATGGCTCCAGAGAAGGTCGTGATCGCCCGTTCATCGCGTCCTATCCTTTCGGCGAAAATGTATTTATGTATAGATACATTGGAATGTAGAGGAATAAATGTTGAGGAGAGAGGTGATGGATGATTTAGAAAGGCAAATTTGATTTGCTAGCTGTGACTGAAACCAAGGAAAGGAAACGGTGAAATTGAGTTGTGTGGTGTGAAATGTGTTTTGTGTTGGTGTGGAAAGGAATGCGAGGGGGGTAGAAGGATTTAAAATTTTGATAAGTGACTTGTTGTAGAGAACTATGGAAGATTTTGTGTGTGTGAGTAATAGAATTCTAAGGTTAAATTTAAGTTTGAATAAGTTAAAAGTATGTGTGGTTGCGACATATGGTCCATATGAGGGTAATGTTTAAGAGTGGCATATTTTTCTGGGATAATCTGAATGATGTTTTTGGATGGGGTGGTAAGGGATTTAGTTCATTTGCCACATATCTGCCCACCTTAGGATTTTTTTTTAACAGTTGTCACCACCACTCACATGCAGAGCCCTATTCAAGGAGGGGGTGTAGTAAGCTCAAAAGTTTCACCTCTAGCTCAAATTTAACGCAAATGAGGCACACGACGCAGGCCTTTAAAGTGAGGAGATAATTCAGCAAGGGCATACAGAAGATGGAAGGAATTTCCACAAAACAGAGGTGGCGGAGGGAGGAAGCACCACAGCGAACTAGCCTGGAGTTACGAATATCAACCACCAAAATATCAACACAGATACAGCACTCCTTATGCTACGAGGGCGTCCGTAAAGGGTGGTGGTACGCAAAATAATAAGTTCCCCTCGAGCCTTTGCCCGCTGGGTGCTATAGAATAAGATAAAGCACCAAAAGAAACAGTTTTATAAGCCTTTTGGTCTTTGACTCGACCCTATCCAAAAGCCGGGTGAAGCCAGAGAGCCCCCCCCCCCCACAAGATATGAGAACAGTACTCCATCCATATAATGGTAGATGAGATCCTTGTATATAGTTGGAGTAACTGAGAAGTAAAAATTGGATTGGATTTTTATACCAAGAACTCCCAGTCTCTTTGCGGCCGCCTAGCAACCGTTTTGTGACATGAGGTTTCAAGACACATTTTTTTTGTTTTGTTCAGGCAAAGGATGTTTATTATTGTCAACAGGAGAGTAACCGAGAGAACCGGTCGAAAGAGAATAGAAAGTTAGATATCCGTTTTGAGAAGGAGAATTTTCAGAAGTTGGGTTTTTAAAAGAATTGAATTTCGCAAAGTTATTTCTATCCATCAGCGAGAATAAAATCAGAATAAAAAATAAGGAAAGTTAAGCAAGAGGCATCTAGAAAGTAAAAGAGGAAGCAGAACTGAATGATAGTTGAAGATGAAGGGTTTTGAGTCATCGGTTATATGAGGGATAGAGTTAGATGTGCAGGTGAGAAGATCAATTAATGAAAAGTAGGAATAAAGAAGGAGATAAGACAGAACCCTGAGGAACACCACAATTGGGAGAGAAGGAAGGAAGAAGTCGCCCCATAGGCAACTGCCGATATTTAGAGATTTGGAAGAAAGCTAGGCTAATAAGCCAAAGAGAAGGAGGAAAACCCAAGGAGGGGGCTTGGAGAGCAGTGACGCGTGCCATAACTAGGTCAAATGCTTTTGGATATGTCAAGCGCCAACCACGCAGTCTCCCCGTCATTCATAATGGCGGAAAACCATAAATACGTTAAAAAGGAAAGTTATATCGCCAGAAGAAACTCGAGCGCTGAAAGCCGTACTGGCTATCTGAAAAAAGGGAATGAGTTTCCAGATAATCTAAGAAGTGAAAGTTGGAAGGGTTTCAAAGATTCTTAGATAGAATAACAAGGTTTGAGAGCTATAGCGCGAATAGTTAGAGGGATCAAGAGCGGCTTTCCTTTTTTTCTGAATATGGTTGGACATGTGGCAGCTTCCAACCACTGAGGGAAAGTGCTAGTATTGAGACATAGAGAATATAGTTGAACGAGGGGGCGGGGATTGCACGGGAGCACACTCCCTCAAAACTTGGGGAGGAATGCCATCTGGACCACCCGTCTTCCTACCCTTCATAGATTTCAGGGGCCTATGCACCCGAATCAAATGAAATGACAGGTAAAGACATAGGACACCTGAGAGGAGAAGGAAGAGGAAGGAAGAGATATGCCAGAATCGTCTAGGGTTTGAGTTAGTGAAACATAGGAGGCCAAGAAGATTGGCCCCTTTTCAGTTGGGAATTAACAACAGAACGCATAAGAGGAAGGAGATTTACAAGAATTTGCCTAGAGAATGTTTTTGGCAGAGGCAGAAAAGATTTGTCAGTAGGAAGAACCAAGGAAAATTAGCGCACTTGTTTGATGAAAGTCGTTTTGCTGTCGAAAGAGTATCCCTGCAACGATTTCATAGCTGAAATGAAAATTGCGGAGAGTTGATTGGAAACGAGAATTTTTCCCAAACCCCGATACGCAATGTCTCTTTCCTGGCCAGATAACAAGCACGATTGAACCCATGGGGGGTTTTTTTTTTTTTTTTATGAGGAGAGAAAGATTTAGTTGAAAGAATGAACTTGCTAGTCCCATCAACGGTTACAGCTTCCTCCTTTATCTTTTAAATATTTATACATCCATCATTATTCCTAACTGATGTAGCTTAACTTTGCTATCATCTGCAAAATCTTGGACAACCTACATTTTAAGTCCCTTGTCTAATATTTTATACATATATGAAGAACAGCAACGTGACCTAAGAAATCGTTACGGACCACAAACATGTCCCCTCATTTCCATTAATAAATACTTATCATCTTCCCCTAATTATTATTATTATTTCTAATTATTACTTAATTCTATACTTGCTAGGTTTAATTTTTGTATTATTATTATTATTATTATTATTATTAAGAGAAAACGTAAGGAATCAAAAATTTTGATTGCTTAAATAATTTCGGAGGGTTGAATCCCCTGACACCTTGTCTACAGCCTTGTATATATATATATATATATATATTATATATATATATATTATATATTATATATATATATATATTATATATAATATATATATATATATATATATATATATTATATATTTATATATATATATATTATATATATATAGAAGAGAGAGAGGAGAGAGAGAGAGCATTTTTTTTTAATATATATTTTTCAATTATCGTCATCGTCATCGGCATCGTCATCGTCAAAATTTACTATAATCGTCATCGTCATCGGCATCGGCAAAAATTTCATAATCGTCCCATCACTAGTCCAAAGTGAAAACTGGAAGCAGACCTTTAACGTCGGTAACTTTTGATCAAGCCATTAAAGATAATTGTCAGGATTACCTTAGTTGCAGATATTGTAATTTTTCTTTTGAAAACAAAGATGAATTGACGAGCCATTTAAAGACGCACAAGAAAAGAAAGTTTACAGTGTGCCCATTGCAGTTATGAATGTAATCACAAAGGTCACCTAAAAACTCATCTGCTAACTCACAGCAATTTTAAATTATTTAAATGTTCTGAGTGTAGCTATGAATGTAATCAGAAAGGTAGCTTAAAAAATCATCTCTTAACACACAGCTATTTCAAATTATTTAAATGTTCTGAGTGCAGCTATGAATGTAATCTCAAAAGTAGCTTAAAAATTCATCTGCAAACTCACGGCAATTTGAAATTATTTAAATGTTCTGAGTGCAGTTATGAATGTAATCAGAAAGGGGGCCCAGGGAGACACGGTGAGGCGGAAGATATACCGCCCCAGATGTGTCTTCCTGCGAAAAGGCAGTAGACATGAAGCCACAATATGTGGTGGATATTACTGGAAACTATCCATGGCAGGAAAAAATAAAAATATTAAGTGCCAGGAACTCGGAAGACCTGGTGCCGGCCCTACCTCATTTTTAGAGGGAGATGAGGGGGGACGGAGCTCTGATGAGCAAATCAAATTATCCCTCCCCGGAAATGAAAAAAATACACCAGTAAGGTGTGGGATTTTAACACCTAATACCCCACTTCCACCTGATGAATCGTCAGAGAGGCCTAAGACTTCTCCCGACTCATCAAAACAACCAAAAATCCAAAAAAAAAGATGCAACCCCTACAACCGTAGAGGTGGTGATAGATTGGAATATACGGTGGAAGAAAAAAAAGAGATATTCTGGTGCGTAACATACGGAAGACACAAGATGTTCCCAAAAAAAGGAACAACTAAACGAACGAGAAATATGTTGGAACAACGAGGTGAAATAGATAAAATCAAACTGGAAAGAATACCGGATGCGAGATTTGCCAGTATTGCAACCAATATAAATAATAAAAAGACCCCGATAACACACGAACAGATAAAACAAATCGAGGAGGAAGTAGATCAATACGTGGGGAAGATGAACAAAGTGGAGGGAGAAGGTGAATGGGATGGACAAAGGAAACAGGACTGAAGATACTTAAGTAGGAAAGCTAGTTATAAAAAAAATCATTTACTAATTGTAGAGTCTAAAACTGACATAAACGAACCGACTTTATTTTATCTCAGCATCGATTAGCACGTGAGAATATATATATTACCGACATTCTGGAGCATAATGAATTGTGGAGGAATGAGAAATTAGATTAGGTAGCACAAGAGTAACTCTTGGTATAAAATACACTCGCTAGTGTATACATAGAGATAAGTTTATTACACGTGTGAGTAGTGATAGAAAGTAAGTGTAGAACTCGATCCGCGCACAAAAATCTATGAGTCTCATGTGCCTTCAGAGATCTTTGATTATAGAGAGGGAATCGAAGGAGCTGTATGTTTGATAGAGATAGAGAGAGAAGAGTAAGCAGTTGAGGAAGACGAGAGAAGAGAGAGAGAGAGAGAGAGAGCAGAGAGAGAGATACAAGATGAAAGAGAAAG
>JABUQX010104985.1:57500-59509 GCA_015478945.1 Trachelipus rathkii | reverse complement strand
CAGTAATACTTCGTTCAGTTTCAATTGAACCGTTTCGCATTTATCATTGAAACGCTTTCGCGCGTTTTCATTGCGCCGCTTCATATATATATATATATATATATATATATATATATATATATATATATATATATATATATATATATATATATATATATATATACTATATATATATATATTAAAAAGATTACTTAACGCCCACACGGAACGGAGCTCGGATCAAAAAAAAAGGAGTAATTTTCTGGGTAGCCTCTAAGATACATAAATAGATGTTTTAGGGTCGATATGAAAATTTTTTTCTGACCTGACCTAACCTATTAACCTAACCTAGCCTAACCTAACTTAACCTAACCTAACTAACTAACTAACCTAACCCATAACTAAAACAACCTAATTTCGCCCCTAGAACATGTAAAAAAAAAAAAATTCATTTTCGCCCTGGAACATCTATTTATGTATCAAAGAGGTACTACCTGGCAGTTTTTTTTTTTTTTTTTTTGATCCATACCTCCGTTCCGTGTGGGCGTTAAGTAAATTTGTTCCAAAATATATATATATATATATATATATATATATATATATATATATATATATATATATATATATATATATATGCTCATATATGCTCCTGTGCTGCTGCTGCTATGAACGTAAAGGGGTGCAGGGGGGCACTGCCCCCTAAATCTTGGCGAAATAAAACTGAACCTTAGATGTTTGCCAGATGACGTTTTTTAAGAGTTTATTATTAGAAAAACTGCAAAAAAAAAAGATTACATCCAATCGATAGATACTGAAAAGAAATGAAAACATCAGGGTTCAAAGAACAATCTTTGAAAATATTAGCACGTGACATTTACACCTATGTCACGAACCAAGGCCTAAGAAGTTTAGAACAATACATCGAGTGCACACAGTGTATGTTAAATGTTAAACCTCATTCTTGCTAAATATATATATATATATATATATATATATATATATATATATATATATATATATATATATATATATATATATATATATATATATATATATATATATATATATATATATCCACTCAACCTTTACCCCCCTAAATGAATATATATATATATATATATATATATATATATATATATATATACTTATATATATATATATATATATATATATATATATATATATATATAACTATATATACTATATATGCTGCTATATATATATATATATATATATATATATATATATTATATATATATATATAATATATATATATATATATATATATATATATATATATATATATATATAACCTTATATATATATATATATATAATATATATATATATATATATATATACTTAGTCATTTCAAAAATGAAAAATCTCGAAAATTCAGACCGACGTTTGTGCAAGCAGACGAAAATGCATTGTGTAACAGTTTGACCATTTTACTATTAACTACTGTTTTTTATAACAATTGCGGACATTGCAATATATATATATATATAAATATATATATATATATATATATGTATATATATATATATATATATATATATATATATATATATATATATATATATATATATATATATATATATATTAGAAGGTGTACCGAATTCCAGTTAAACCGAATTTTTACATTTTCGGTTCCGGTTCAGCCAGAACGGAATTACTAAAAATGGCTACTTGATAATTAAATTTGCTGGAAGGGGATTTATTTTACCTTACATAGCCCATCTTTTAACCGATATTATATAATGAAAGGTAGCCTTGTGTAAAATATTCATACATGGTATATTACATACCCTATAGTATTATTGAAATAAAGTTTGCTCAAAATATCTCAAAATATAAGATAATAAGATACTCATTAAATTCAAATTTAAAATCCAAAATTATATATATATATATATATATATATATATATATATATATATATATATATATATATATATATATATATATATATATATATATATATATATATATCTATATATATATAAAATATATTTAATATATATATAT
>JABUQX010104985.1:50000-52500 GCA_015478945.1 Trachelipus rathkii | reverse complement strand
CGGGGAGGGGGATATCGGATCACTATTTGGTGGTTGCTAGGATAAGGGTGGGAGGAGAGGTGATGATGGTTAGGGAAAGGGGAGAAAAGAGGAGAGTAGAAGTGATAAAGGTGGAAAAAATTGGAGGAGATAGTGTGTAGGAGGGAGTTTAGGAGGGAGTATGGAGGATAGGTGGAGAGACGTGAGAGGGACAGGAATGGGGTGGAGAGGGAGTGGATGAGATTTAAAGAGGCGAGTATGTGAAGAGGCTAGAAGGGTATGTGGAGTAAAAGGGTGGAATGTGGGTGGAAGCAGAAGGAAAGGGAGTGAATGGTGGAATGAGGAGGGGTGAAGGAGGTGGTGAAAAAGAAAAAAGGCTTATGTGAAATGGTTGGGAAGTAGGAGAGAGAGGAAAGCTGGGAGGAATATAGAAGGGTTAGAGTGGAAGCAAAGAGGGCAGTGGAAGAGCAAAAGATGAGTGGTGTAGAAAAGTGACGGAAAATTTTGAATCAGGGAGTAAGATGTTCTGGAAAGAAATAAATAAAGGAGAAGAAGAAGGAGAGGGGTTGGGGGAGGGGATTAAGGGAGGAGATGGGGGGTGGATAGGGAGGAGAGGAAAGGGTGAGGAAGAGGTGGGGGGGAGTATTTTGGTGGATTATTGAATGAAGTGGGTGGGGGAGGGGAGGAAGATTTACAAGAGGTGAGGTTGAGGGAATGAATGGGGAGGGGAGGGGAGGATGAAATACAAATGGAGAAAATTATTAGGGCCTTGAATAAAGAAAAAAAGGAAGTCCGCAGGTCTGGATGGTGTGAGAATGGAAATGTTGCAGAAGGGAGGTATAGGGGTGGAGGAATGGCTGTATAGGTTATTTAATATATGTTGGAGGTGGTGAGGTACCACACAGGATTGGGAGATGGTTGTTTGGTCCCCACCCTGTAAGGGAAGAGAGGGATAGGATGGAATATTAGAATTATAAGTATAGCCAATATTTCTAAGTGTGGTAGGAGAGTATGGGAGAATACTACGATTGAGAGAGTGAGAGTTTAACGGAGGGGAGAATGGGGGAAAGAACAAGTAGGGTGGGAAGAGGGTGTGTGGACCAGGTGTGTTTTACTAAAGATGCTTGTGGAGAAAAGTATAGAGAGGAAAGGGAAAGTATATGGGTGTTTTTTAGATTTAGAGAAAGCATATGATAGAGTGAAGAGGGATGAATTGTGGAGGGAAAATGGAGTGGGGGGAAAATTAGGTAAAGGTATTAGGGCCTTTTATAGAATAGTAGAATGTGTGTGTGAGAGTGTTAGGAGGAGAGGGGTGAGATGTTTGGGGTGGTGAGAGGATTGAGGCAGGGGGTGTGTAATGTCGCCGTGGCTTTTCAATTTGTTTATGGAGAGTGTTTGCAGAGGGATGGTGAGGGAGGGGAGGGGGTTGGAATTGATGAATGGGAATGATAGAAGGAAGTGAACATGATACTGTTTGCGGACGATACTGCCCTTGTGGCGAAGAACGCGGAGGGGCTGAGGTATTTGGTGAGGGAGTTTGAGAGAATGTGTGGACAAAAGGGCTTAAAATAAATCAGGTAAGAGTAAAGTGGTAGTGTTTGAGGAGGAGGAAAAAGAGGAGGGGGGTGAGAGGTTAGAGTAGGGGGTGTAGTATTGGAAGAAGTAAAGATTTTAAGATATTTAGGGTATGGATTTGGGTAAGGGGGGGAGGGATGAAGGAGGAGATAAACATAAAGTAGGAGAAGGAATGAGAGCTTTGAGTGGTCTGAGAGAATTATGGAAGGGGGGGGATCACAAAAAGTTAAGATAAGTATGTTTGAAAATATTTGTACCAGCGGTGTTGTATGGGTGTGAAACAGTGGGGGTTGAATGCCAGGTCAAGGAAGAAGTTGGAAGTATTTGAGATGAAAGGGTTGAGAGCAACGGTTTGTGGGGTTAGCAGAAGAGAGAGGATTAAGGAATAGGGTGGTGAGGGAGAGATGTGATTGGAGAAATGGGTTGGTGGGAAGAGCGGAGAAGGGAATGTTAAGATGGTATGGGCATCTAGTGAGAATGGAGGAACAGAGAGTGGTTAGGAGGGGTTTGGGAGGCGGAGGGGATAGAGGAAGGAGAGGAAGGGGAGACCAAGAAGGAGGGTGGATGGATGGAATAAAGGAGATGCTGGAGGAGGAGGGATTAAGGGGGAGGAAAGGGTAGAAGTGTGGCGAGAGATAGAGTGGGAGTGGAGGGGAGTGGGTAGGCAGAGATGAGAAGGGAAGTGTAGATAGAGAGAGGCTGGCACGTGCCACTACCCACTCAAGCCTTGGGAAAAAAAGTGTAAGTAGAATATATATGTAATATATATATATATATTATATATATATATACTCTCTCTCTTATATATATATATATATATATATATATATATATATATATCTCTCTCTCTCTCTCTCTCTCTCTATATATATATATTATATTTTATATATAATATATTATTATATATATATTTATATTTTATATACTTATATATATATTTATATAT
>JABUQX010104985.1:42500-45000 GCA_015478945.1 Trachelipus rathkii | reverse complement strand
GTCTTAAGTGCACTAGGGTTCTGCATGAGGGTATGCTGTTACCGATGTTAATGTATAAGAGCGAAACTATGACTTGGAATTGGAATAAGAAGTATAGATCTAAGGTTCAATCTGTTCAGAATGATAATTTTAGAAGCGTGTTAGATGTGAGAATAATTGATTAAATGAGAAATAAGCTTGTTAAGGAGCTGTGTGTTGTGAAGAAAGGCACGAATGAGAAAATAAACAAGAGTATATTATGATGGTTTGGTCATGTGGAAAGGATTGACAATAGTCAGTTGGTTAAGCAGATGTATAAAGGTGAGTGTATTGGGAATCGACCGGCGAGAGACCTTAGAAAAGGTGGATTGAGTCAGTAAAGGAATATCTTAAGGAACGGAAACTGAATTTGGTTCTAGCGAGAAGAATGATGCATAATAGGAGTGATTGGCGGAATTTTGTGAGGGGGAATGGTTGTGAGCCTTTTTCAGGGGATGAACCCTTACATTGGCGAGATACCACAACGGGGGTTCGTTGAGTTGTGAAGACCTATGGGGAATTTTTGTATACGACTGGCGCGCACCTAAGGGTATGAGGAAAGGTGTGGGCGGCTTTCCTTTCTACCGACGTCATGGTTTTCTACTTATCTATTCTATTTCCGTGCAGGTTACACCCCTACCCCCATCTGTGAGGAGGTGAATGGGTGATAAAGAAATATATATATATATATATATATATAATTATATAATATATATAATATATATATATATATATATATATATATATATATATATATATATATAATATATATATATATAATATATATATATCTATACATTATAATTAATTTAATCAGTAACAGATTTAAGACTATTAACACACGCTCACAGTTTCGTAAATGATAAGGGATAATTAACTCTCCTGCTGGGTTCGAACCCGCACCCATTGCTGATTGGTAAAGCAGGCGTGTTACCAGACACTTGACCACGATGAGCTAGAAGGAAACCCGCCACTTTCCTCTGAAAGATTAATTATCTTCCAGAAGAATAAAGGCATATCATACTTAGACGGTGATCTTTGGCAGACCTCCACTCAACTCGGGTCAAGGGTCAAACAGGGTTTGATTCAGTGTGCAATGGTATCAGTAACAAATTTAGAAACTGTTAACACATACGCTCACAGTCTCGTAAAATGAATAAAGGATAATTAACCTCTTCATTCTGGGTTTCGAAACCCGCACCTCGTTGTTGATAAAGCAGGCGTGGTTAACCTTTGTTACTGATACGCAATTGCTCCGCTGAAAATCAAACCTGTGTGGACCCTTGACCCGGTGTGTTAGCGGGGGGTCTGCCAAGTCACTGTCTAGTTCCTGGCATGCCTTATTCATCTGGGAAGATAGTAATCTTTCCGAAGTAAATGGTGGTTTTCCTTTTAGCTCATCGTGATCAGGTGGGGGTAGGTTAAACGCCTGCTTTACCAACAGCGGGTGCTGGGTCGAAACCCATCAGGGAAGGTTAAGTATCCCTTAATCATATATATATATATTATATATTATATATATATATTATACATATAATATATATTATATATATATATATATTATATATCATCTCTTCTGGTGGGAAAAATACCAGAGCATGGCCAAATTCCACTAAGGGTTGCGAAAGAACCCAGAAACAGGCCAAAAATTGAGACCGAGATGTTCCGAATACTCTGCGTTTGAAAGTGTGTGTCAACAGTAGTTGAAAAAAAAAAAAAGGTAAAGGGCAGATTAAAATAAGGGTTAATTGAACTCTCTTGCTAATTATATATGTACATATATATATATATATATAATATATATAACATATATATATTATATATACTATATATAATATATATATATATATATATATAATATATATATATATATTATATATATATATATATATTAGTTGGTTACCACAACCTAAACAAAGGCCTATATAATATATATAATAAAATATAAAATAAAAACACATATATATATATTTTATCTATGTCATTTATAATGTAGATATATATATATAAGTTATATATATATATATATATATATATATATATATATATATATAATATATATATATATACTATATATAATATATAATATATATATATATATATATATATATATATATTTGTCAGCCTGGCTGCGTCAACACAACTGAAATAGACATCAAGAAAGCATGTCGAATGAATAAACCAATTAAATCAACAAAACATTTGGCCTTGGGCGTAGCGGGGGGACGGATATCCCCTTCGGTGTCCGAAGCGGACCTTTCGAACCCCGTGGAGTCCCTCAAGCAAGAAATAATTGTACTGAAAACCAAAATAGACAGATGTAATTTTAAAGTTTCCAAGGCTGCAGAATCGTAAGTTATTAATAATAATAATAATAATAATAATAATAATAATAATAATAATAATAATAATAATAATAATAATAATAATAATAATAATAATAATAATAATAATAATAATAATAATAAATAAATAAATAAAT
>JABUQX010104985.1:30000-32500 GCA_015478945.1 Trachelipus rathkii | reverse complement strand
GACTTTTATTATTATTTTTGTGTTATTCTGCACCACTTTATTTAATTTTTGAAATTTTGCATTTTCTTAGCAGTAAACATTAAAAAGCATGCCTTTTGCAATGTGGTTTATTAAGTGTTGTTATTACGTTTGCTTTATTGTTAAAACTTCTATGTATAGTTGTGAAATATATTTTTTTTATTACAGCTAGGTTATAGCCTTAATTATTATTATTATTATATTTATTTTATTATTATTATTATTATTATTATTATTATTATTATTATTATTATTATTATTGCTTAGTGTATTTCGATTTTACAAATTTTTAAAGTTTAATGTTTCGTTCAGTGGAAAAACAGATACTTCAAAAAAAAAAAAAAAAAATTATTGGTCTACTTCCAATTATTTTTTGTTTCCCTATTTTTCCCCATTTTAATAGTTGAAAAACTGTTTTAGAAATCAATAAAAATATCTTACTTCTCTGAATAATTACTTCTCGAGCATGAATTTTGATGGTCAAAATCGATTCTTAAAACCAATTTGTTCCCTTTCTCTAACTGATTCGAAATTACCCTAAATTTTTATGGTACTTCTTGTCACTAATAATAATAATAATAAT
Organism: Trachelipus rathkii; assembly: GCA_015478945.1. Taxonomy (NCBI): domain Eukaryota; kingdom Metazoa; phylum Arthropoda; class Malacostraca; order Isopoda; family Trachelipodidae; genus Trachelipus; species Trachelipus rathkii. The sequence goes on along the minus strand of JABUQX010104985.1, from coordinate 31,899 downwards.
AATAATATAATAATAATAATAATAATAATAATAATAATAATAATAATAATAATAATAATAATAATAATAATAAAAATAATAATAATAATAATAATAATAATAATAATAATAATAACAATAGAGCTTTATGACCATTTTATTCCTCTGGTTACTTGAGAAGATATGAAGAATCACCAAAGAAAACCAAACCTAACTGATAACCCATTATGCTTTGACTACCAACGGTTTTTTGTGAAATGATTTCAATCTGGTGTCATTGCACAGTCTTAGACATTAGGTTGTTGAGTAATTATTTTCTTTGAAGAGAGAAAGTAACTATCGCCTTTACTTTTTAATCTTTCATATTATGTCAAAAAGAATTTCAGTACTTAAGTATTTAAGTACTTAAGTAAGTCATTAAGTAAGTACTTACGTATTAGGAAAGAAAGTAGATTATATTCAAACATAGGCTGTTCATTAGAGCGATTGGAAAAGGTAATTTGTTTATTCACTCATTTGTCAAGTTCTTTTGACGAATAATATTTAATTGCTATTGCAATGTCGCTTATTCTATTCCACCTTTGAATGTTATAAATCGAACACTTCATGGGCTATAATTTTTAAGTATCCTTGATTGAGCTATTTGGCACTACTCCTCACTTTTCCTAAAATATTATGAGTCATATTTTTGGCATTTGTTATGACCTCCCGATTTATATTTTGATGAGAGAGCAACCAACTGGGCTGATCCACAAAGCAAATGTACTTTCCTGCCAGAGTTTTTGTCTCTTCCCTCTATTTTGCTTGTCTGGATTTCCACCCTTAAGTTTTCATAAAATAATTATGGTACCCCGTGTTCTTGTTCAGTTGAAAAATGTTACATACTTTTCTTCCTTTCTCGATTATTATTAAAAGGCAAAATAGCTACAACATTCTCCCATTTTAAATAACAACAAACTGTCCCGATTAATAAGGATAGGTCAATCATCAATTTTTGTTTAGCTTGACCACAGACCACGACATTCTCCATAGAATCCGAATAGACAATGCAAGTAGTAAGCATTCGGAAGTTTCAAGTGGATATTGCAAAGCAACATTTGCAACATTTTGATCTTTGGTTTTTGACGTTTTAGTCGTCAAATTATAGGTAACCAGGGTCGAGGAACCCGATTCTGGGGTCGGCGAGGCGTTTTAAGAGGTTTTTGAGTAGGAAATTCCAAGTCATGTCGGCAGTTGACTTGGAAATTTTCATTACAAGACCCAATCGACCAGGTCATTTCAGCAGCTGACTTGGTTAAGGCCCCCAATTCCGGAGGAGTTTGGCTCACTGACGATGGTGCACGTTCGATTGCAACGGCACGTCTACAAGACAACGTTCGAGGATGGCGTCACGTCTCCAAGACAGCGTTCGAGGGCGATGGCATGTCTCCAAGTCCGACAACACAGCGTTCGATGGTGACGGTTCGAGGGCATTTCCAACGAATGGGAGACCTTTTTCGGTGGTTTTGAATGTGAATGTCTTCAAATACTCTTGTGGTGCTTGTACTAGCACCTAAGTTGGTAGCACTTTGTGCCAGCTATCAGTTAGGACATACGAACAAAGAGGCTGTTCGGCCAGAACCATAACTTTTTTCCCATCCCCATCCTCTTTCAGTATAAGAAACCATAGTTTCACGAAAATCACCCTATAAATCCAACCCACTTCACTATTTTATCACAAACCAACCAACTACAAGATTTAAAAATTTTAGAATCCATATACATAGCCACTCTTAACCCGTCACTCAATAGCGACAGCGGCCCATTCCATCTACAATTATTCTAAATTTTATTATATGTTTGCAACAATTAAGTTTTATGTGATATAACACCGTTTTATAGTTTCTTATTGGTCACATGCCACCAAGCATCCTACTATTA
>JABUQX010104985.1:0-10000 GCA_015478945.1 Trachelipus rathkii | reverse complement strand
ATATATATAATAATATATAATATAATATATAATATATATATATATATATATAATATATAATATATAGTATTATGTATATATATATATAATAATAGTATATATATATATATATATATATATATATATATATATATATATATATATATATATATATATATATATATATATATTATATAATAAATATATATACTATATAATATAATATATATTTTATATATAATATATATATATATATATATATATATATATAATATAATATATATATATATATATATATATATATATATATATATATATATATATATATATATATAAGATTTTTAAGAAGTACTCTATAATCCAGATTTAGAAACTCAATAAACAAATCATATCTTATTAGAAAAATCCGAGGGACGTCGCATGACCCGATTAGAAAAATGATGCCAACAATCTAATATCCACTCCAAAAAAGTGCATCATTTCCTCAGAACACAAAACTTTGGGCAGAGACAAGAATTTCAGCAACCCCGAAAAGAGTAAAAAGAGGTCTAATGAATATAGGCGGAACCACCTTACAATATTTATTCGGAACAGCAACCATGACTGACATTAATAAACTTAATACCAAAATAAACCTCCTACAGGATACGAGAACTTACATTTATAAGCTGAAAGAACAAGTACATCAAAATACTAATACTTTAACAAGATATAAAAGCAATTTAAAGTGTTAACAAAAAATATATAAATTCATCCATCTCCTCTATAGAATTACACCAAGAAATATCAAGTTAAACAACATATTTAAACTTAGAAAGCGTAATCTTGAATAACATACATAATTTCATTTTAACTATACAAAACATTTGGGCAACAGCCAAACAACAAACCACACCTTTAAATCTATACTCTTATGATATCATACTTGAACTAATATGAACCAATAGTCAACTTTTACAAACATCAACCAATAAACATCTTAGACATGAAACTTTACTAAGTTCTTATTCCTTATCTTGGTCATTAACATACATGAGACCTATCCTCTATCCTTACGAGCCGGTTTTGCCAAAGTTCACCTAGATGTGCTCGCGACCATTACCAACTTAACAAATGAGACAAAGGCAAAATATATCTTAGTGCTGAAGAGAGCCTCACAGCAATGTTGGAGCTGAGAACCTTCTCATCTAGCACACCAGCTAAAGAAGTTGTCAGGCGCATTCTAGAAAAGAGTCATATGTCGCGCATAGCCACACGCAGATAATTTTGCACGGATAGGCACCGGAAATTTACGTCTTCAAATTTTCAAGGAGATTTGCAAACCAGTGGGTATTAAAGACGGTGAATATCATACTTTTGTCCGGCACGCCCACATCTAATTCCCTCGTGAAGAGAGAAAATTGAAGATTGCAACCATCTGAGGGCATTACGGAAATGCAAACACGACAATGAGTAAATTAATACCTTTTACTCAAATTGCGTTAACTTCACTTATAATTCTTCTATTCGCGTTGTACTCCTCATTTCTGTTGTTTCTTACAATTAACGTCTCCTTGCGATCTCCCAGATATATAAAAGATTCTTGCAGAAAAGGCCAATCTCAATTCGAGCCAGCTCGCACATCCCTTCAAGGCAGAAACCACAAAACAAAGAATAGGCAACATACAAAAAAGCAACTTCCACACCTATTAAAGTAGGTGACTATGTTATATTAGATGTGAAAAAACCGAGGCAATTTCCAAAACTTTTTTTCAAAAAATATACTGGCCCATTTCAAGTGAAACAGTTGGTACACTTCAATAAGTTGCTTTTACAATGTTTAAAAACATCTAAAACCTTTATTGTTCATAGGGATAATATTAAAATTTCAAAACTTAGAGCAGATAATGTACCAATTTCCACCTCCAACCCCAACGGCGACCTTCTACCATCTAAAAAATCACCTACTAAAGTCATCCAAAACATACAACCACCTCCTCCTCCTCCACCAGCTATTCCTAACACTATTTATTTCCAGAGACAACTTCCACCTTCCTTACAAACACCTCAAAGAAACCCTTTACCACCTCCTTCCTTGTCACCACCACCCTCCAATTCACCTCTTCCATCACAATCTCATTCACCTCTTCCATCACAGCCTCATTCACCTCTTCCATCACAGCCTCATTCACCTCTTCCATCACAGCCTCATTCAACTCTTCCATCACAGCCTCATTCACCCCTGCCTCTCATGCTCATTCACCTCCTTCCTCCCACGCTCATTTACCACCTTCTAATCTCAATTTTCTTTTCTCTCCTTCCCCTCCAAAAAGACTTACTTTCAAAGGTTTTCCCACCACTATACCTCCAAAACTATCTTTTGACGATTCTCCATCTCCAATTCAGCCTTCAGCGTCAGAAAGTCATTCTCCCCCACCACCTGAGTTACCTGTCCAATACACCGTAGTTCAAACAGCCCGATACCTGAACCAAAACCAACTACACCCATTTACACTGAACTAGAACCCACTTATTCCAACCCACCTGCAACAATTGCATAATTCAGTTACCCCTTTCTCTTTTCCCTGGCAGGGGAACTCTTTAACAGAGCTTTATGTTAAAGTCAATAAGAAAGGAAAAGAGATATCTTTTCTTTCTTATCCTTTATCTCCATTTGGAATTTCGATAATTTTATCACTCCCATTTTTTTTTTATTTGGTTTAATTTTTTTTCTTCTATTTTTCCACGCATGCGCCGAATCCTTTTATCACATCTCCAAGTTCTCATCAACTAAACTTATAATCTTTTTTTTTAGGACAATCTCATTCTTCCACATAACAAACAATTATATCAGAAATAGAGTCCAAATCAATCACCCTTTTCCCCCTCACCCACCGAATTCTCCCCAGACAACTCCATGGTTTCCTTCCCTGCAATGCTCTGGCACTCGTTTTGAGAAAGTCTCCTCGTCCACTTGACTTCCGTAGCTCCTCGATTATTACCTAATAAGTCCACATTCTTATTCTCTATACCATGTGAGCACACATTTATTCTTAATAGTATTTATGTTTAGTTCAATATTTTTTTTTTCTTTGGCATTATAGTAATTGCGCCTCCAATATCTGGTTGGAATATAAAGCAAATCTCCTTTTTGAAAAAAAAAACTTCAATTTTTATTTTATTTTCCATTTCTTCATTTTTATACTTTGAATAAGAAAAACTAAAAGTTTATTTCCATCACTCATTTTTATCGACAGAGATTTTTCATAAGTTTTCCTGCATCACAGTAATAAGATAGAGGGTCCATTTTTTTTATATATTTCTTTTTTTTTTACACTTTGTTTACACTTTTAAATAAACTCTATACAGAGCCTTATTTTTAAGTGAAAATAATATTGTCGCCCTAACTTCATGCCCGATTTTTTTTTCATAAAAACACTTAGTCAATGTCATTTTTATTTTTTTTCTTCACACTTTTAAATAGACATTTTACATGGCTCTATTTCAAAGTGCAAAGTCCTCTTCGCATAGTCACCCGGCTAATTTTATTTTTCACTTATTAAACACTTACATTTTTTTTCCATAGGGCATTTAAAAGTAGTTATAATTTCTGTATACTCATGCCCCTCCATTCAAGCAAAACACCTGGAAAACCTGAAGCTATAGTTTCCTTCTTGCGTCTTTGCTACTCTTGGAATTTCTTCATTTATCGGTGTGTATTTATGAATAATAATAATATAATAATAATAATAATAATAATAATAATAATAATAATAAAATAATAATAATAATAATAATAATTATATTAATAATAAAATAATAATAATAATAATAATAATTAATAAATAATAATAATAATGTGTGATAATAATAATAATAATGATTCCTGGACCTTGCCTTGTGTTTTATTTTATAATTTTTAAATATTTATTGACTAGAGTTTCTTTGTTTTTTAATATATATTACACCCTTCTAATAAACTTTGCACCCCAGAGATATTTGACGTGTAAAACCCCTATCGCCCCACGTCATATACGTCAATTTCCTCCCACTTTTTTCCTTTGTCATTTAATCAACCTCCTCACCCACGTTATTAAGTATTAAGAAATTTTTTACTACTTGCTGTCGGTATTCCATTATATATTGATAAACTAATTTTATACTATACTTTTAATTTTTTCACTTAGCCAACTAGATAATGAGCTTATAAAATTTTTAATGACCTACTTTCGATTTTTTTTGTCAAATTTTTGTTCAATTAGAAAATTTTTTTTTATATTTTACGATTATCATTCTTGGTTCCATTTAAATTAGTTATATTTTTTGTGAAACTTTTATTAAGGTCTTTTGTGAATATATTTTTTTGATATAATTTTTCTTGATATTATCTTGGGACTCATCTATTTAGATGTTTCAAAAAACTTTTCCTTAAATATGACAAGAAGAAAATTTCATTAAAAAAAATTCAAATTGGCAGAGTTCTTTTATAAAAATATTTCTTTTATTATTTTTAATGTCAATAAATTGTTGGAATAGTTTTGACTTAAAATTGTAGCAATACCCAAATGCATGTCCCGCTTTGCGATATTTCCTTTTTTTATTAATTAATTTTTGTTTTAGGCACCTTTTTCCTAGCACCTTATCCTCTCGTATCTGTAATAAAAGTTTTTGAGACGCAGTTCAGATTCTCCGCTACCCTACAAGGCTTTGAACATTGAATTCACGAAAAAATTTTCCTGAAAAAAAAAAAAAAAAAATCAAAAAAAAAAAAAAATATATAATTTATTTTTAATATATATATATATACTATAATATATTCTATATTATCTATAATATATATAGTATATATATATATATATATATATATATATATATATATATATAATATATTAATATATATATATATATATATATATATATATATATATAGTGGGCGTTGCGCCACAGAGTTGCGCCTATGCGCCTATGGCGCACTATCAATTCGCAGGCGCAAAGGCGCATAGGCGCAAAAATTTTTAAAAAGGCGGACTAAGCAAAGGCGCACAGCCAATTCTCTGCGCCTATAGCCGTGCCTATGAACAGGAACAAAGCATTTTTTTACCCTTAAAAGTTAGAAATTAGAAGCTTGGCAAACTTGTATGAATCCAAAAACCCACCCAATATGCTGATATGTAATATATATATATTTATATAAAATACTATATAATATATATAATATATAATAGTTATATAATATATATAATATTAATATATATATATATATTATACTATATTAAATTATTATATACTTATATATATCATATATATAATATATATATATATATATATTATATATATATATATATATACTATAATATATATATATAATATTATAATATTACTATATATATTATATATATATATATACTAATATATATATATATATATTAAAATATATATAATATATATAGTATATATATACTATATAATAATATTATAATATATATATATATATACTATATATATATATAATACTATATAATATATATATATATATAATATATATATTCTTCACCTTTTCAACCAAGCTCCTCCGTGTGGGTCATCCCCTGTCGTTTGCAATGCTTCTCCACAGCCTCTCCTCGTACAGTCGATGTTCCTCCACCTGATTCCAAGCGTCCATCCCCTCTTTGCCACAGCCGCCGCCACTCCATCCTTCCATCTTTTCCTTGGTCGTCCCGCCGGTCTTCTACCTGCAGGCTGCCATGCATAAAATCTGGCCGGGTATCTATCTCATCCATCCTTCTTATGTGTCCATACCATCTCAGTTGTTGTCTCTCGATCAGATCCCCCACCGCCTCGACCCTCAACTCCTCTCTTATCTCAGTATTCCTTCTTCTCTTTCTTCTGGTCACCCCCACTATCAACCTCAACACCCTTATCTCCGCCGCCACGATCTTACTCCTTGTTCTAGTTGTAAGTGTCCACGACTCCGACCCAAATAAAAGTACCGTACCGGTCTCAGAATCGTGGTATCTTTAAGTCAGCTCACCACATCGTCACATGTCTGTTTCTCAGCAAGGGATACAACTGACCAACTCCTCTAGAGTAGTTTATTATTCTTTCCTCTATTTCACCCTCCATCATTCCACTGCTGTTACCGTAACTCCCAGATACCTAAAGTTCCTCGCATCTTTTATTCTTTCCCCATCGATCTCTATGTTTAAGTTCTCTCCTCCCTAGCTATCTTCATCACTTCAGTCTTTCTCATATTCATCTTCAATCCCATCCGTCGCAGCACCTCCTCCCATCTGATCAGCACTCTCTGTAACGTCTCCCTGTCTCTTGCAACCAAAGCAATATCGTCCGCATATCCATTACAACAATCTCCTCCTCCTCCACACCAATCTCTCACATACACTTGTCCATATACAGGATGAACAACAATGGTGACAACACTCCTCCCTGTCTAACACCTGTCTTCACTCCAAACCACTGTCCTATCCCATACGCTGTCCTAACGGCACTTTCACTTCACTTACTGTGTAAAGTCCCCTTATCACTCTAATCAACTTGGGTTCTATCTGGTAGTAACAATCCTCGAGTGTCTCCCCAAAGTTTTACCCTAGGTACACTGTCAAATGCCTTCTCTAATCCACAAAAGCCATATACATATCCTTATCCCACTCCCAGCTCTTCTCTATCATCATCTTCAGAGAAAATATCAGGTCCGCGGTACCTCGACGGGCCTGAATCCATACTGTGCTTCATTCAGCTTGTCTTCGACTCCCGTCCTGAGCCTTTTCTCCAATATCCTTTCATATAACTTCATAGCATGCGGCAGCAACGATATGCCCCTATAATTGGAACAGTCGCCCCTATCTCCCTTTTTGAACACCGGGCATTCTATATCGCCCTGCCCCACTCCGCAGGTACTCTCTCCACTCTCCAGAAATCATTAAACATCTTCAACATCCATCGCATGACCTCCTCACATCGCATTATCTCCACCGGCAGCCCATCACATCCTGGACTCTTCCCATTTTTCATATTCCCCATTGCCATCTCCAACTCTTCCATTGTTATCACACCCTCATCCACGTTTATTCGGAGCTGTTCCTCTCTGCGTTCCGGAATGTTCTCTTCTCCTTCCTCCTGATTATATAACTCTGAAAAGTACTCTCCCCACCTGTCGCTTATCTCATCAGGGTCCACTCTCAGCCTACCCGCCTTATCCTTTACTGAGTGTGCAACAGTCGACTCCTGTCCTCGTAGGTTTTTGCCATGTTATATATTAATTTCTTAGTTCCACCCATATCCTGTCTCAGTTGTTCACCAATCCTCTCCCACGCTTGCTCCATCGCTCTCCTTTTTATGGTCTCGGCCTCATTTCTATTTATCACATATTCCGCTCTTGTCTCAGGGGATCTTCTTTTCATCCACGCTCTATCTTTTTATTTTTTTCCTTTACTGCACGTGCAACTTCATCTGTCCACCACGCAGTCTTTTTCTTTCTGGAACCCGTTCTTTTTACCCCCAGCGTATCTCTCGCACATGTTATCATTTTTTTCTTTAAAATACTCCCACTCCCCTTCTACATCTACAACATTCTCTTCTTCCTCTGTTATAATATCACGGACTCTTTCTACAAAAAACCCTTTTCACTTCATCCTCCTTTAATCTCTCCACTGCTATACGCTCTCTCGCTACCATCTTCACTGGTAACGGGGGTTTTTAGATTTAATATCCCAACCACCAAACAATGGTCCGAATTCAGCGACACCGATGGTATACTTTTCACGTCTCTTACCACCTTCCTGTTGTTAATTAGTATAAGGTCAATCATCGACTTATCCGTGTAATCCTCAACAATACTATTCCACCTGTACCAGGTCCATTTATGCGAGTCCCTATGCGCAAAGTATGTATTCATCACTGCCAACCTATTGCTTACCGCAAAATCCAACAACCTCTCCCCCTCCGCGTTTCTTTCTCCTATTCCAAACGCCCCCATTGCCATCTCGGTACCTATTCTCTCCCTTCCTATGTGCGCATTCAAGTCCCCCATGACAATTTTCACTTCAGTATTCATTCCGTCATACACATTTTGCAACTGTTCATAAAAAAAAACATTATTTTCTTACTGTGGTCTTCCTTGGTGTGGTGCATGGACCTGTAGTATGCCCACACGTCTCCTTTTCAGCCTCAGTGCTATAGCAATTATTCTTTCATTTTTGAAAACTATGTCCTCTACTCTATCTGCCAAATCCGGGGTCAGGAACAATGCCACCCCATACTTTCTCTCCTCATCTCTCCCTTTGTATATCAGTTGGTAATCATCATGTATTCTTCTCCTCCCTTCACCCTTCATCCTCGTCTCGCAGACACCAAGAACATCCAGTGTCCTCTCCTTCATCATACCCACAACCTCCTCCTCCTTTCCCTCCATTGTACTAGAATTAATAGTTCCTATACGGAACTTATCCTTGTGTAGTCGAGTTCGTAGTCCATTTTCATGCTTTGTCAACAACCGAAAAGATCCATCCTGGTTCAGAGGCATCACAAGCGCGTCTTGAGCCACAACAATCCACCGCCGGCTGGCTAGGCCTGTCGCGGCTTCTTTTTTTCTGGACTGGTATTTGGTCTCTTCCCGGACATGTATAGCCCCCCAATTGGGTTACAGAGCTCTCTCCACAGTCTCCAGGCACATGTCCAGTCAAATTAAGCCACAGCACCACTAAAGCGTAAACAGCCAATTATCATGTAGATGTGAGCTCCATCATATATATATATATATATATATAATATATATATATATATATATATATATATATAATATATAATATATATTATATATATATATTATATATATAATATATATATATATATATAGATATTATATATATATATTATAGTATATATATATATAATATATATATATATATATTATAATAATAGTTCCAGTAGCTTCTTAACTACCAAATAAATTGGCAAATAGCTCTGAAAATTTTCAATTCTTCAGCGCTCTGCTGAAACCTCCTGGGGAAAAACATGGACCACAAGGACATAGAGGAGGAAGAGGGACGTTAGATATTACTTCGGTTTTAATTACCAAAATTAATAAATGTTTTTTTCTTCTAATAAAAGCATGCTTTTATTGATCCACTAAGTTTAAAGTTTACATTGCCAAAATAAATTTATGCGAAACATCCACGGCCGCCGAAAGTCGCAGGCGCAAAAGGCGCAAGAGCCTAGGCGCATTGATGCTAACAAAAAATATTAAGCGCATAGGCGCTAGGCGCACTAGGTCCGGCGGTATTAGGCGCATAGGCGCAGACGCACTCAAAAAAATTATAGGCGCGCCCAGCTTAGATTATATATATAAATATATAGTATTATATATATAATATATATTATATATATTATGTAATGTAATATATATATATATAGAATATATATAATATAGTATTATATATATATATATATATATAATATATATATATATATATTATATATATATATATATATATATATATATATTATATATATTATATATATATATATATATATATATAATATATATATATAATATATATATATATATTATATATATATAGCCTGACCCCCCCCCCCCCGGAGTTATAGTTGAAACTGTTAAAATTGAGGAGTCCGGTGTCGGTGTCGTGTCGGTGTCGTGTCGGCGTATTTTTTTGCCCCACTCCCTAGCCCTGTCCATAACCCCAGCTAAAAGGCTATCCCATACTTCCGTTAAATCCTCAAACTCAATAGTAACTCTTATTTCCTCTTGCCTTCAAAATTGAACCATTTTTCCACAATATATAAACTTTATAATGTAAGAACATCTTTTTATGTTATATTTTTGAGCTGAATATTCATCATTTACCATCCAAAATATTCCTTTTGTGACCAATTTAAAATAAATATGAGCCAGGACCACTCATGGAGTGAAATTCAATCAGCTGTGGGCCGTGGTGGATCCTGTACATAAACACGGGGATAATATACTATTATATATATATATATATATATATAAATCTTCTCT
>JABUQX010104984.1:2500-27558 GCA_015478945.1 Trachelipus rathkii | reverse complement strand
CGTGTGCTTCGTTCGTACCTCAATTTGGGTGTTTAGCCGTTTCATATTTATCATTGAAACGCTTTCATATTTTTCGTAAAACTTGAAATCTTTTTTAACATATCTTTCTATATATATATATATATATATATATATATATATATATATATATATATATATATATATATATATATATATATATATATATAAATAACAACACCTATATATATATATATATATATATATATATCTATATATATATATATATATATATATATATATATATATATTAATATATATATATATATATATATATATACTATATATATATATATATATATATATATATATATGTATATATATATATATACATATACATATATATATATATATATATATATATATATATATATATATATATATATATATATATATATATATATATATATATTTTTATATATTTTTTTTATATATATATATATATATATATATATATATATATAGTATATATACATATATATATATATATATATATATATATATATATATATATATATATATATATATATATATATATATATATATATATATATATATATATATATATATATATTGTAAGATTTTTAATATTTCCTTCACAAATACGTTTAAATTTTAGTTTTTCGATTTCATTTTCATTCAAAGTTAAAATAGCAATTTAAATTAGTTATCAATTAAAATCAAATTTCTTAGTTTATTTGTTATTTATTATTTTTTTAAATTATTATTAATATAATATAGTATATTTAAAATATTTTTCATAACTTATTAAATTATTATTTTTAGTGTCAAAAGTCAATTGAGTCCTTTTTAATAGTTCTGTTTTTAGCTATTATTTATTAAATTAAAAGCTTTTATGAGTAAATTGTATTTTTCAAAGAAAGTTAAATTGTTATATTATTATTTAATTATATTATTATATCTTAGAAATGTAAGAATATTGTTTAATCTATATATTTTTAGTATTTCAGACTGTAGAATATTTGGTTAAGAATTTCAAAGCATGCATTATTGGAACCGAATTCGAGAAGTATATTTAGTTCTTCCGAACATGAATTTTCAAACTCTGTTTATTGAAGATATAAAGATTTATGAAGTACCAAACCAAGTTTATTCGATGAAGAATAGCTCAAAGCTATTTTACAGAAGTTGTTTTCGTCTAAAATGCATCTCTGGAAGAATATATATATATATATATATATATATATATATATATATATATATATATATATATATATATATATATATATATATATATATATATATATATATATATATATATATATATATATATATATATATATATATATATATATATATATATATATATATATATATATATACCTGTTTATATTAGTTAGCCTTTAACCATAAATTTTGCATTAAGTCAGTATATTTTAAGTTCTAATTTATTTACTAGTTTAGTGTTAAGCTTATTTTAGAATCAAGTTTAGTTTATATCAAATTTATTTATTAATTATCATACCTTCCTAATCTCAATATTAATAGGTAGTTTTTAAGGACTGACAAGCATTTTTGGAAGTCTAAAGTCATTTTGCCCACAAGCATTTTCGAAAGGTTTCTTCCTTTATCTTTGGTTTCTCCATTGATTGTTGCTTATAAGTATTGTGGTTTTTCTCGCAATATTTCAACTGGTTTCTCCAGTTGAATTTGTTTGGTTTTTCCCAGACAATTACCTTTAAGCAAAAGCCTTATGCTACATCAAGAGAAGTTTCTCTTTCTCTTGAAGGTACTATTTGGTTTTACCATTTAGACATTGGTTCGTCCAGTGTAAACCTATTGTTAATATCACTGATATTATTAACTGTGTAAAGTTTCTCTTTATATTCTGGAACTATCTGGTTTTGCTGGATAGATGTTGGGTTCATCCAACATACACCTGTGTTAATTTGTTAGTACATATTGACAAACTGAGGTACTATTTGGTTTGTCCAATTAGATGTTGGTTTCTTCCAACGTATACCTGTATAAATTTCTCTTATACAAAATTGAAGTACTAATTTGGTTTCACCGAATTAGATGTAGGTTTTTCCTTATACACCTTTATACTAAGTTTTCGGTTTTTCCTTAAACTTATTTTTTTGGTTGTCGCTGGTAAATAAAGTTGTGTTTGTGTTGTTAAAATCCTTCTTTTTATAATATGTTGAACGATCCTCCATGCATTCCGAAGAGCAAACTGTTAGACCAGAGCTACCATTAATATCAGTTTATGTAGATATATAATTAATAAAGACGTTACTTTTAGTTAGCTTTTCTCTTGAATCCTGTCACTACTGGCTAATTCTATTTTCTAAAGAGTTGAAATCATTAAGCAAACATTTTAAAAAGGTTTTATTTTTTGTAAGGTCGTTGAAAAGATTGAAATATTATATTAAAGGTGTTTAGAAATCATTCTACTTCTTTGTTTCAGATGGTAAGAACTTAATTTTCAAACATCTTTCATTGGTTTTGCAGCGGCGAGATTAATTATTATAATAGAAAGGGTCATATTTTCAAATATCTTTCATTGGTGACAGCGGTTGAGACTGTCAAAATCTAAATAATTTTCATTGGTAGCTAGCGGTGTAGACTTTATTGAGAAATTGTAGTAACTTTTTTAGACTTTATTAGATACTGCAGTGACCTTTTTTTAGCAAGTTTAGCAGAATAATTTACTTGTTTAAAACCTTATACTAATAGTAGTTTCATTTTTTTTCTATGTAAAAGCCAGTTTAGGAGAAACTTAGTATTAATTACAAGAATATTATAGCGTTGAGAGATTATTACAAATAGTAGTAAAAAGATAAAAAGATTAAATAATAATGTTGTATGCACATAGATTGATGAAAAGAGAAGGAGCCAGAGAGAGACTTTCTCGAGAACAACAAATACTGTAGAGAGAAAGATACTTTTGAGAGAGTGAGCAGAAGCTGATTTTCATTAAAATATATTATATAGAGTTGAAGTAAAAGAATTACTATTTTCTTATTTACAGAATTTCAAAAAACTAGTTGGATGTTATTTTTTGATTTTTCTTGATGTTCTCAATACTGATAAGATCCCCTTTTCAATCTTCTTCTTCTTCTTCTTCTTCTTCTTTTATATCAGTTAACTGTTCTTTCTAGTTCTTCTTCTTCCTTTTTTCTGTCTATATTCACGCTTCTAACAAATGGCGACTATTAAACAGTTGAACCTGACATTTCATAAGCTTTTTAAAGAATGTATTTCGTATAGAAGAAAATTGATTTTTTATATACATAAAAAGTGATCAAAAAGAAGATCATATTTTGATGTCTATTTTGAATATCATATAAAAATGTTCTTTAAAATAGTGATAAAATTTATATTAGTGATTTTATTTAACAAACTGATAAATATATTGATATAATTAGAAAGATATAATGATATAAATAGATAAATAAAATTATATCATATATGAGTAAACCTATACTTTCCGGTGATCGGGAGTTAAATTTTTTACTAATGTGGAAAGCGTAAATACATACTGTTTATTAATTAATTGATCCAATTGCATATTCGTTTGCCTTGAATTATAAACAATTAGAAAAAAGTGAGAGAGATCTCAAAGCATTTTTCCTAATTATATAATTCAAAAAATCGAAAAGAGACGCAAGGATTGAATAGAGATAATTATTGGCGGCCATCACTGGTAAAATAAAACCAGTAGTGAGTCTGTAAATGTATTAGAGTGAAATATTATGTCTTATCTCTAAGCCTATCCAACTATGTCCTCTGGCTACTATGGACCTCTTGCGCTTATATCATAATTTTATAATAATTCAAGGTACTGCTCCACACTAAAAAAAGGAAAAGAAAAGAAAATTAATGGTTTGAGGTAAGTCTACACAGCAGAAGATTTGGAATGAGTTGGTAGTTAATGATGTTAATGATAATTTCTTATAAAGTTAATTTAAAAATTAATATAATGACAGGGTTTACCACCATTTTGCAATTGATATATTATCATCCTCACTCTCCGGCTCGGCTCCGACTCGGGTTCACACAGTGCTATCTGCTAAATCATTAAAAATATAACTTAATATGCATGAGCTTTATTTGTGATGCTTAAATAGAGTACCCAGTTATTATCACATAGAGATGTTGTTTATCGATTCTTTACTCGCGGCTCTCAGTCTACACGGACTCCCTTCGAACTTGTGCGGTTCCAGGCTCGAGTTCCAACTCCAATTCCGACCACAACTCACTGTAATATGCTCTGAATATACTGAGCGCCGATTACGTCGCAGCCACGCGTGGTAGCTATAAATATCACGTTATAAAGATGGTCACTATTCATATCCGGAGCCAAATGTGTATCTTATGAGTGTCATCGAAGTGTGTTTTAACGTCTAGTGACTACAAGCACCCAGAGACGCCACTAAACTCAACCATCACTCTCTCTGTACTAAAAAAAATATAGTTTTCTTAAATTTTTAATTTTACTCTCAATGTGAACGTTGACAGTTTTTGTTGATTTTGTAGTGAACGTTCAATTTCTCTATAAATACTCTTATTTTCATTATTATATAAGCCTTATTTTCATAAATTTTATATTTTGATGTTTATTTTTTTTAAAATTTAATGAAAATTTTATTTCACATACGTTATTTAATGCTTTTCTGTGTATTGTGAGTGTGTATTTATTTAATTTTATTAATTGATCAGTGTCTTTATTAGTTCTAATCAGGGTCAACTTAATAAATATCCAATTGAAAGATTATAAAATTTTATTGTGAGTGAGTGAGTGAGTGAGTGTGAGTGAGTGAGTGATTTGAAGCAACTAGCTTTGTGTAAGTGTGTTATATATAGAATGTATATATTTATTTGTGTATTATATGTACTATCGTAGCGTTATATATATATTATTTCTAACGATAATAAGATTATATAATATGGCGTTATTTTCCTCAGGTATATAAGTGTATATATATATATATATAATACTATATCTTATATATCATTATAGCGTATGTTGTTTTAATAATCTATATGATGTGACTATGTAGTATAAGCAAGGAAGCCTCACATTAGTCTGCTAACAGTAAAACAGACCACAGCGAGACTACACTCACCTTTTAATTTCATATTCGATTCCTCCAGAAATCCCTAGTGACGGTATATGATAATGACTCACGCATACACACCTGGCGTTACTCTCCGACACGTGCTCTCGCTAAGGAGTACCTACAATCTGTTAGACCTTTTTTCATATCACTCAATGAATTAATTCAAAAAGGCAGACATGCTTAAATATGCGCATGCCATATTCATTCACATGTATGTCGATTGCGGCACACGACAAACACGCACGTACACACAACACACAACACACACACTGACCGACCCACAAGGGCATATCGTATTAATAATATACAGTAGTATCTAGTCATATGAGTGATAGAGTACTAGCGTGTTGACCTAATATACATCATAATATAAGGTCACTGAGAAGGCCTTATCTGTAATCAACCCTCTATATGTAAACTCTTACGTATGACCCTCAAGTTGTATATAGTACTTAAACTATATTATATATATACGCACCTATATATTATATATAGCTATTAATATATAGTTAGAGTAAGTATATAAAGCATCATATATATATGATATAACAGGTTTTTGACTATATATATATAAATGATATAATAAATATATATTATATATATATATATTAAATATATATATATATATATTCCAGAACAGTATGAGTACGCCCCCACTATAATATTATAGTATAGTAATAGAAAACTCATATTTATGAATTTGAATGATGATTATATTAATAGTATATTATTAGTTTGATATATACGTAATATATATATGTATCTATTATTTAGTTATATGAAATATATATACCTATACCAGCTATTTATTAGCTATATGATATATATATATACATATATAGATTTATATATATACTATATAATATATAGTATATTATATAGTATATTATATATAGGTATATATATTGATCTAATAGCTGTATATATATCTGATCTCAGCTATATATAGTATATATATATATATTAATATATATATATATATAATTGTGATCTAAACCACATATTGCTGAGTATGCGAATACTTTCACTCAAGAACTCATAACTTTCGATGAAACATGGGTCTAGCTACTGTTGGTTCACACTACAATACATATCATCACTCTCATCAAGCATGAATATGATAACACAAATACAGACAACACACGACAGCAAGTCCAACAAACACTACACACACCACACACCACACTCACATCATCCACACCAGGCAAGAGCCCACTTGGGCCGGAGTGTCAACCATCAAATGAATGTCTTACCCACGTGCGAACAGCTTGGAGATCAGATGGGCTTACTGGTTGCTGGTGTTCGTTGTGCCACTCCAGTGGCACGTGTCACTCTGGGGTCACCAATTTGAAGGGGTTTAGGTTCTGGTGTTTGAAAACCACCTTTAATGAATATTATGTTGAAGAGAGTGAGCGTTGTCACTATAAAGTGGCGTTTCTTCCCAGAGGCTGCTTAGGTGTTATCAATGGGGCTAGCAGCCTCCTGCCCCAGACGCCACAAAATATTCTTTGTCAGGAACAGTTAAATTAGTTATCCCTTTAAGCGTAAAGTTTAGAGTAAATATTAAATTTATAATTTACTTTTGAATTAATTTATTCTTCATTTAAAAGTAATTAATTATTTAATGTTTAAATAGATTTTGCCAACAGATTTAAGTTAAGTTACTTAAAGAGTTGAGAGTTGAAATATTATTATCAAGGACAAAACTATTCTAGAATTAAAGTTGAAAGTAAAGTTAAAACGTTTTGAACATGTAAATTGTTATTTAATCGAATATAAGATAATAAATTTATTTTATAAGAAAGACAATAGGAATGTAAAAGGTTAAGATGATACAATATGAAGTTGGGAAAGTCTTTTCTTTTTGAAAGACAAATGAGTAATTTTTTATGTTGATAATATAGTAGTTTTTTTTTATTTGATGATTTAACTGTTAAGTTATGTGAAAGATTAAAAAAACATTTAGAGTTGAAAATTAGAAGGTAGAGTATTTATTTAGGCTATTATTTAGAATGTAACCTCAGTTGAGAATATGATGAACGAACACAACCACTATCACACACATCACACTATGCCACAATGCACCTCCCTGTGCAAAGATGCACGAAAAATCTGACCATAAACGAAGTGTTAGAAGCGAAGTCTTACTCACTGTACTATTGTTGTTGATTGAGATATCCTTTCTTGCTTTATATTGAATGCGCTCCAATCTCGTCTATCGTCGCATTACACTCAAGATATGTCCAGACTTTAATCTCTGATTTACTATCATTCAGGTTCAATCAGACTCTATAATGAGTCATTAGATATTTGGAGCTCCTCCCCTCTGCATCACGCAAATGTCCCTAATCGGACCATGACTTTAATCCCTCTATTCTCTTTGTTTCACCAAGGGGGAAGAGATCAAAAAATGGCAAATTTTTTTGATTCATAGGTGATTCCCCTACCTTTATTAGTACTATACTATACTTTTAATATAATATTATATACTACTTACTGTAATATTAAATTCAAGGACTAGCACATATATACAGTCTCTAAGCGATATCATTATTATAGTATACTATAGTATATATGATTATATAGTGTGTAAGTAGTCATGCTATTTATTATAAGTAGACATTAAAGACTATTATATGGAAGTATGAGGAAAACTCAAGTAAGATAGCCACCATGGTCCTATCGTAGACTTGCTCCCACTATAAGATAATTTCGAACCACACAGCTATTCCCAATACTAGTGCATAAGTTGCAAATTCTCGACAATAAAGCATACGCACTAAATGAAGGAGTCCATGCGCTTTTTTGTGCAAATTGTGAGAGTTATAAACTTAATCAATATTCTACCAATTGTATGGCATTATATATACTAAAAATACTAAATGATAGAGGTATATATTGTTTATAAATTTTAGATAGCACTCAGAACCGAAATAACAAGACATGTCCATAGTTAATAAGACAAATTATATAGCAAGCGAGTCACGACATGTTCTCAATATCTAAACATATAATAACTAATGCTATTTTATGTAATGAGCCATCATTATGTATACTCTATATATTTTTACCACTTATATTGAGTGCTATCGTCAATATATTATATACTACCCGATAGCCCATCCAAGTAAGTGGATACATATTATTCTCTCCTCTATTAATTTGTGTTATATTTTCAACAACTATACTCAACTTCCTCTGGGCAGAATAAAACATTATTTCGAAATTTATAACACAACCAGCGCCGATAATTAGATGTAATATGCATGTCGGACTAAACTCAATAAGCATCCCATTAGTATGGCGCATGCTTTCTTACTTATATTGTCTTATTATTGTCCGCCTGTGCATTGTATAAAGTCAAACTAGGAATGAAAATTTATGATTAGAGTCTCTAGTATAATCAAATAGTATATGGTATCGATATTTGTCGATTTTAGTTATCTTTTGTATCATGTCCTCACTTATAACATATAGTAGATAATCGCCTTTTCTTATATACAAAACATCTCCTAAACTCCTTTCAAGCTCTCAATCCTTTAGTACACGTTGTCTCTGTAATCCTCAAACCAGATAAATCATCCTTGTTGCTCTATATATCTCTCTCGAGTTGCACTCTCTGTCTCTAGGCATACTCTAAGTCTTTCTTTGTGAGAAATCAATGAGAAGGGACCACAATACGTTGTTCAAAAATTAGTAATAATATGGTGAAGAATATTATTAACGTTGACAAATAAATAATTATTGCCAAAAAATCGCCCCAATTAACACTTAAATTGTTTACTGTAATAGAATCTATTTCATGACCCAACGCAAAGGATGCCGAAACACATTCACTTTTGTGATTTATTTATTGTGATGTTCTACACTTAAACATAGCTTCTTATTAGCTTTATTTCTAGCTCCAAACACTGAGATAGAGCTTCATCGCTTCATTTACTGATGACTATTAATTTATTCATATCACCTAAATCTTTTCTTGGTTTTTCAGCATTAATACTCAAAGTCTACACTAAGCGTGCAACATTCGTGATTGTCTGAGATAACATAAAAAACTTTATTTGAGTTATATGATGTAACAAGAGACCGTTACAGCTTATAATATTGTATCTTCAGTGTAAGTTCGATTTGCTGACTTATTTCATGTTCACTGCACCAAGAAAGTTTAATCAAGATCAATATTTGTTTTTTGGTATATTAATTCTTTATGTTGATCTCTCTCATCTCACTGATTCCTAACTTTGATGTTTGGCTCGCCACTCTACATGTATCATGTCTGAAATTTAACATTACTAGAACCTCTTTTGTGAGTCCTATTTAAAGTCCTCTGTAGCGATCTAAACTCACTCTCTAATATAGTTTATTTGCTATGGTCAAGAGCAATTTATACTTGGACCTCCGGCCGCTCCAGCTTAGCTGACCACCCCCCTCGTGCGAGAAAAGTACGTACCTAAGGAATGTTATGTTGGTGACAGTATTTATTATTGCACTCTCTAGTTTGTACCACACTGTTTTATATATATATATATATATATATAAATATATCAAGTTTATAACTATTACCAATATAATAATAAATAGCATATATATATATAATATATATAAATATATATAATATATTAAAAAAAGTTTGTTTAATATCACTTAAAAGTATCTAGCCTATATATATAAATAGTATTTATTATATAAATCAGCTAATTGAATGCCATGGAAACTCATAGTCATAATATATATAGATGCCAGCAGGAGAGAGATAAAAATAACAAAGTTGTCAAGCTTGAGAGAGGAGAGAGTTCCCTATAAACATAATACTAGTATATAAGATACGCTTGAATCTAGTTCTTGACAACGTTATGTTTTATGGAGAGACATAGGTGGGAAAGAGATTTTTGTTTTAATTTTTTATTATTATTTTGAGCCCTTATATAGAAATATCTCTATCACGTGTCTAGATAATGCATCTGTTTATTAGCGTAAAGAGTTTGCGTTATAGACAGATTTGAAGTTAGCATAGGATATTTCGTCACTAAGTATTTATTTATTTTTCTGTTGTTTTGCTATGATTACTATTATTTATAATAAACAACTAAAAAAGTTTATTTTTTATATATTCCTATAAATAATTTTTCCCAAGAATCCGGTTTTGCTCAGATAACATTTAATTAAATAGTGAAAAAACTATATATATATCTATATATATATATATATAATATATATATATATATATATATATTATATATAATAATATATAATAATATATATATATTATATATATATCATAATATATATATATACGTATATATAGTATATTAAATAATAATATAATATATATAAATATATATATATATATATATATATATATCAGGGTTGGGTTAAAGTACATTTCTTACTATGTACTTAGTACTTGTACTTAAGTACATTTTTTGGTATATATAAGGGATTGTAGTTACTTTATTACTGTCACAGTTTTCTTAAAACCACTAATGTACTTGTATTGTACTTGTACTGAGCCTTTTGTACTTTATACCCCGTACTTGTGCTTATATAAAGCGCTGGTTCATTCTTAAAAATTATTCTGATTCCTCAATATTTTTTATTTTCTTTATTATCATTTTCCTACGTATTATATATTATTATTGTTTATTTTAATAAATGTATATTCTAATATAATATTATCCATTTATGAATAGCTATAAAGTATGTACGTAATTATTATATATATTATATATATATATAATATATATATTAATAATATAATTAATATATTATGATATATTATATATAATATAATATGATATATTATATATATGATATATTTAATATATTATTATATAATTATATATATATTATATAATAGATCATCATCTATCTAATCTAATATCATCTAATATCTAATTACATTCATCATCATCATCTCATACATCCATACATCAACCATCACATATTTTTTCCACCCCAAGAACTGTGGGCGTTAAAGTTATTAGTATATGATAACAGATGTACCAGAAACTATGAAAAGTAGTCAAGAATAGCAACGATATACGACACAAGTCGAAATTAGAACGCACTCAGCCTATAATAAAAAGCTCTAAAAACTTACAAAGTATACTCTGATTACTTGTTAAGTTTTAAAGAGGATATAAACACTACGTACCGTCAGACACTCAGAAAATTCACACCTGAGATTCTAGCTCTAGCAGCCAGGACCCGCGACGTCTGGACACGTCGCCACTTATGGCTCTCGTATACCTAGAGAGTTACTGGCGGTTCATTCCTTTGGCCCATGTGTAGGGCCACATACCATACAATTCCTATCACACAAAGCGCCAGCTTCATATTGAGCCTCCTAGGCCTTAGTGCACCTGTGTTTCTCTGTCCCTCTGCCAAAACTCACCATTCCACTCCTCCAAACTAAGTTCTTTCTCGCCTGACTCTCTCGAAAATCTACACTTTTGGGCTCAAAAAAATCCTAGCTTCTTTGGTTAAAATTATTATGAATAAATGCTCAGAGCACATAAACTCACATGAGTCGCATCCGCATGACACACACTCACCACTACTCAGTATACCAGATCTAATAATTACACATCTCGTTAACATTTATAATCTATTCTCTGTACAGATAAAACTTTCCACATGACCATATAATCCAATGCCCTCATACCTAAACATACTTTCATTTATTCTCTCATTATCCCTTTTTTCATACCATACATTATTCATGTTATAATTACGTTCATATCCTCATATTTATCAATTATCTTCTCACACCATATAACACGCCCCTAAAGATTGTCCATCTGAATCACACTGTACTATTAGATCTATTATTATACCTCTTTAATTCTCGAGACCGTAGTCTTAACTACTATAACATTAACACAGTGATAACAACTTACCATCATACGCACAAGACACGTAGCCCGCACTCAAGGTTAAGTCTTCATTTTAACATCCATAATAGGATATTTAATTGCCACCATGATACTCCTTATCCTAGACGAAATTCACAACTTATACCTACTTACACTCATTAGGTCTAATAATCCGTTCCTTTATTATCGTATATCCAACTATATAATATTACCTAAATTAATTTATAAAAAACTCTAAGTCACTTGTTGCAGCTGCTTCATCCATAATCTAGCATAACTTCACATTCGAAGGACTGTATTTCACTCATAACCATAACCATTAAACCTTACTCTTATCTACGTATACTTCAATAAACTCATACTAATCCTTTTACACTACACCTCCAATCTATGATTACTAACCAATCCTCATCAAAAACTCTTCTTAGATTCACCTCACAACCTATATTATGATATAGGCCCTATATATATATATATATATATTATATATATATTATATATATTAATATATATATAATTATATATTAATATATATATATATTATAATATGCTCGATACTATACTCTCTCAAAACGCCCAGACCCTGACTAGGTACTTACATAATAATATCTAATAGGTGGTCACTATACTATATATATATAGGTGCGAGATGTGAGTGATTGATTGGATTTGAAGTTGTATAACAAAAACGTTTATGGAGGGTATGTATAGTTCCGAGGATTGGAGGAGGTCAATATTATTATCTTTATATATTAAAGGGTAAAATTTAAAATTCTAATTCTCATATTTAGGGTAATTAGTTTAAACCTGTTTGTTGAGAATAATATATGTTGAATATTTTTAGGTCGATAATTATAGTGTCGTCGAATGATAGTGAATAGAACTTAATTGAGGAAGATAAAGGTGCTCACGTTTTAGAAAAGGTTAGAGGGATGTGTGGATTTTCAAAATCATGTACATAATTTGAAACCAAATGATTGTAGATATTGAAGGGTAGGAGTAAGAAATTAAATGTGTATTAGGATTTATATGGATTTGCAACAGGGGTATATTAAATAGGTAATTAATAGGGGAATCTATTGAGCAGTAGTAGTTAATGATATGGTGGTTGGTTATAAGCTTCTGAATAGAATCAAAAAAGTCATGTATAGACGATAGTGAAGCTGAGTTGTATGTATAAAGGACAAATAGAGTTAACAGAAAGTGATTCATTACATATATATATTAAATATAGCGGAGTGAAGACAGGGATGTGGTATGTCTCCCTTGCAATCCAATCTGTATATGGATGAGGTTATGAATAGAATAGAGGTAGGATATATGGGTGACAAGGGTATAAGTTAGAATTGATGGAGAATGGATGATGAATGTGGAGGATTATTAATGAGTGAATGATTTGGTTTGTTGTGATAATATATTGGAAAGGCTCCATTCCAGTGGTGACTTGTAATAGGGTTGTGTAAATGATAAAAGCCTACCATGATGTATATTAGCAGTAAGATTATGGTTAGTGAGTAGAGGACAGACCTCAGTGTGAAGATTGTATGTTAGATTTGAGCTAGACTAGAAAAGTGTCTGAATTAATATATAGTAGATATTATAGTGAATGTACATAATGAGAAGTGAGATTGAGGATATGCAACTGAAGCGCAGTGTTCAGCTAGGATTAGAAGTTAGGCTGGGCCCTGCCAGATTCTCTATATACTTGAAGTCGGCGATTCGAGTCAACGACACACAGTTTAATATACGATTTCACTATCTCGAGCTGCGATCTAGCTAATATGCGAACTAGTAGCTTTTGATGTGTGCGTCCTAAATAAAAAGTCTTTACAGATGAGGGTATAGTTCAAGTTACATGACCCTCGTAATGTTTTGCACGTATGAGCATTTTTCATGAATGAGGTAGTACTATCGTCTGGAAATTTAAGAGAAGTATAGATAACATAAATTAATTATCATCAAGTGAGCTGCTTGAGGAAATGAGACAATCTCTAGTGAGTAAGTGATTAGAGATGTTGATTAAAAGTAAATGATAAAAATGAGGATATTGGAAAAACCACATCATAAGAAGTAAGTGTTGTTTTTGGATGTGTAGATTTGACGGTATAAATGCATAGAGAATAAAATTGTAATAAATAGTACTCATGAGATGGTTTATATGGTCATGAGTGGATAATGGTATGGTGAATTCGAACAGACGGTCGGTTGAAAACGGATATGTATATAGTGTCGTAGTTGATATTGCGAAATATCACCGGGTAATATGGAATAGAAGAAAAAGTATTGAATGAGAGTTCAGAAAAAGAGAATGCTGGAAGAGAGAAATGTGTAAGTTTATTGGCTAGTTCTACTCGAAGAGAAAGAATATAGAGTGCAAGCCTCCATGTAATAGGAGTAAATGGTGGGTTTTGTGAGGAGGTTATGGTTGTAGCCCACCTGGACCAAGGAATGAACCCCACATTGTATAGAGTAGTCTTATATTGAGGGTCAGTTCACCTCACTATATATATAGGTCCGCGTGTGAAAGCTCTAGCGTGGAATTTTATCTGTGATAAACTACGAATGCGAAGTTCTCACTATATGTATAATAGTGGAGCTCATATGTAGTGTGGCGTTAAGGCTGGGCTTTCTTTCTACTTACTAGCTTCATATTCTTCTACTATTTTGTCCATTTGATAAACTAGTCACGCACACTTGCCCCCCAGTCTGGGGAGATAAGATGGGGTGATTGATGATTGATGATGAGATTGATTGAGATGGATGATATATATGTACTGATGTGCTAGTGACCATATAGTGTCGTATATATATATATTTATTATATATATATATATATATATTATGTGCGCGCTTATTTTTTTTAAATTTTCTGAATATGATGTACTCTATATAATAATATACTTCTCTTTATCGGGTATCTATAGCAGTATATATCATATATATATATATATATATATATATAGGCACTTTCCTTTAGACAAAAGCGACTGTTAGGACTACATAATAATATATCAGGTAGTACATAGTAGCGAAATTATCGCCTGAAACCCTAACGTCATGTCAATAGCAGCGATATGCACTGTGTGACGTCTTAACTTAAACCCAACTAGACACTCACTCAGATAAAGATAATGCACAATCCGTTGCCCTATAGATATATTGAAGTCATATCGTAATTTTAATAGCGTATTACTCTATATGTTTTTCAACTCAATTATATTTATATTTATATTTCATTTCTGATTATATAGAACGGCTACATTGGAGTCGTTTACGCAAGGTGATAGAGAGGGTGGCGAGACGATCATCGCATCGCTCCCACGTCCATTTACTCACACACCGTCTGATCTGGAAAACACCGCAAGAGACACCTTGAACACTCTGACATTCTTAGGTCACAGACTAAAGCGTGCAATTGTCGAGAAGGATATTAGATTCCTTTAGTTTAGAGCATAGGAGAGAACAGAAAAATACAACTGTTGAGATATAGAAAACCATATATACGTATTGCCCTACTGTAGATATTAAAAGTCTAGATGACAAAAAAATTACAGATTTACAATCTCAGCTAACAGATTTCGAATGCCCAATATTAGTATCTACACAGAAGGTATCAGAAGTCAGTCCCTTTAAAGCGAAAAGCTTCCCTAGTTATATATTCAATAACCGTATATAATATCCTTAATATCTACAATACTTTCTAAAAAAATGCATTTAGAAAAAAGTGAGCGTAATAATTTAGTAAGATAGTCATATAATATATAATTATATATTATTATATATGAAACAGTTTTCATAAATGAGACTCACTCTTTCTCAGCTTACTAGTGTACTTTACTTGATACCATCTGGTACTCAGCTTAACATAAGTGTATGTTCAGTATAAAATTGAAGATGTCTTAAGAAAACGCTACTTCAGGAGACAGGCTTGTACTTGGTACTTTACTTGAACCAATAGAATAGAGTTACTTAGTAAACTTCCGATACTTTCTGCCTACTCTATGAATAAGAATTTTCACTCACTCTCTCAAAACCCAAGCAACATGATGGAAAGAGACTAAAATAGGAAAAGTTTTTAAAAATATTTGCGAGGGTATGCCTAATATTTTTGATAGGTTAAAGAGTACAATATGTATACATAAAAAAGATAGAGCTTATCACCTATAACTATCACTAAAAATAATTAGTAAGTATTGAATTGAATATATATATATATATTAGTTAATATATATATATGTAACATAAATATTAATATAATATGATTATTGATAATTATTTTTTTATAATAATATACATACTCTAGAAAATATATGAATCAGGTGAGTATATATATGAAACAAAGATATAGTGATTGAGGAAAGATCTATTGACATTGCTATCTCTCTCTGGATGACACACATCACACACACTCAGTCCCAAGAAATTGGGTTTATGAACTAAATAAATTTCTTAACTACGACTTCTCTAAACTCTTTTTTAGATTTAGATTCGTATAACTATATATACGTTTTATACTTTGCTTCGTTATTAATTGTGTATCAAAATTAGTTGAGATTGAAAAGTTTGTGTCTGGCAATACTTAATATATATTGTTATAAGTAACCGATATGCAGTTGATAATATAATAAAGTTAACGCACTTGAATAGCTATATGAGACCAGAGACAAATAAGATTTTGTGTGATCGTGCACGTAGTTTTATTGATTTCGTTATTTTTTCTTTACATTATGAGTCGCAATAAGGATGCACATTATGTGATGTGTTATTTAGCAATAAAGGATTTAGTATGCCACCTATTAACTCTCTTATTAAGAGATAATATAGTGTACATTGCAAATATGCATAAGTCTGCACGTTGAGAGCAAATACTAACTACAGATGCGAATATATTACCATTATAATAATAGTATAGTTAAGTGTAGTGAATATGCACACGACGTGAGGAGGAATAAAATACCGGATAGCTTATATAATGTATTTACTTTGATATCTCACATAAATTATTATAATATAATATATATACTGTATTTGTATGTATATAAATAATAATATATATTGGAAAAAGCAGATAAAACTATATAATATATGCATAATGCTACTAATGAAAAGTAAGTACTACTGAACTGTAATTCTTTTATTGATTTATATAAAATTATATATATGAATATATACTTTTATATATATATAAATATAATAATTTAATATATATATGCCTTATTATAATGATTTTGTATAATTAGTATTATAACACATACTCACAGAGGTAAGGCCCTAATCAGCTCACATTTCCCACTGCTCCGTACCCTAGTTGAACTCACTTGGGACCTTCGCCGGCTGTGATGGACACGATACGTGTTGGGATCTACCCTGACTTACCATGCGCTTTTGTGATTTAAGCTAAAGTGAAATATTAAACACATACAAAAATAAGAAATAAAAACTTTACAATAAATAGTTAGACATACATAAGTGAGTCTCTCAAACACCAATATCGAGAGAATCCATATCACCAACCAAAACATATAACGAACATAACATATCACTACTATTATGCATTTAATAATTTCTACATAAACAGAACCTCGTTGTAATAACATTAAAAGAAAACTCTATCTACACCTTTCACAACTCTAAACACTTAGCTGACTATACTCCCAATCACATATCATCACTAATTATTAACAACCTATACTATTATCCCTTATAACGGAGTCTTATTAGCCTTAATTATACAAGTAGCAGCCTCTGCAGAGGAATAAAATCAGAAGGGTTCAAAAGGTTTTTTTATTTTTTGAAAGACATTTAACAAACTATTTAGCAAGTCGCCAAAAAAAAAAAATACTTTTGCATGATATTCAATCATAAATCAATGATCCAATCCTCAAATACAAATTGAAGCTTAATATTATCTCATTATAAGATGTCCCGTTGTGACCCCACATATGAACAAAATAGTTGGCTTGTGAGATATCTACCAAAAAGGCGACAGATATTGGCTTCACTTGCAGGAGGTATCTTGCATGGAAATCAGAAATGAGAGTTTCCTGTCACCTGTTATGTAATGAATGAACTCCTAAGTGCACTCTCTTTATCTTAGCAATGCTTTGCCCAAAAAAAAAAAAAGGACTCAACACCTGTTATACAAAGTATACAAATGCTAATACCACTCTCGCACAATGGAGTCAGAAAACTAAAATCATTTTGATGGTTCTTCCCAGTCCCTAGGAAATTTTGGAAGATAGACCCTTTTTTTACGGTAAAGTTTCTGGATGTGTTTTCATAGAAGTCCAAACCTTGGACCTTCTTGATTGCTTGTGAGTGGCTTCTTTAAGATTAACTAGATGTTCCTATTGGTATGAAAAGGAGAATAGAGAACAAAAAATAATAACACGTGCCTAGCACTCAACTCGATAGTATAGAAGCCAATAAACATGACTCAAAAAGTCACGGCTCTCAACTAACTTCCAATCTGCACCATACACACTACATCAACGACGAGCAACACAACACACCACACACCACCACACACAGACTCACCACCACACACACACAACATCAACACAACACAATCATATAGTGTAACTCATTAATAATACAAAAAAACGTATATTATTACTCTCTCTGAGCTTGTGATAAATATTAAAGTACTAGAGTATAAAGTTTGCATCTGAATTATATGTTAGTATATATTATACTATACTGACTATATAATATATGCTAATTTAGTGAGTATACTGTATAATATATATATACTATAATATAGATTTATAGATAAATAAATTATACATATTATTAAAGGGATATATATATATATAATGAAGATTATTTTTTTTTTTATATTATTATACTTTTATATAGATAGTATATATATATATATTATATATATATTATTAATAATATACGTGTGAAGAATAATATTGTAAAGAAGTCATAAATCTATACATAAATCTATACATAAATCTATACATAAATCTATAGTATACAATATATAATATATAATTATATATATTAATTATAATGATATTATATATTGCCTTAAGATATTACGTACTTTTGAATGAACGGTATATACTATTCTAATTATATATATTATATAATGATCTATATAATATATATATATATAGAATATATATATATATATTATATATATTATTATATATATATATATACACGCTGGAGTTTGTTGAGGCACTTTTAGGTCGTCTGCATAGATGTTGATTTTTATAAATGGAGTTGTGGGTTGGGATAGGTTACCGTCTAAGATTATTGATAAGTTATATAGTAAAATATTTATATCATGTGACATAGTTCCTAGTTATAATGTTATATATCATATACTTATATATTATAATGAGTCAGAATATATAATATATATATATATACTATATAATATAATGTGAGTTATAATGTTTATAATTGGTATACTGATTACCTGTAAATCTTTCTCACAATTTTATATATATAATTATATATTATGAGTATTAATAAATGGTAATAAACTGTGTGGAAGCACTGCATCGATAAAGTTGTATACTCAATATTTTGCAAGCACCACTCTCGATGCACGAAGATAAAAACGTTATACGACTTAAAAATTATTGTGAGACAAGAGCAGAAAGGGTCTTCTGATTTATAGTGTAAAGTATTATCACCAATGCATGTCATCGTTCTCACAATACACAATTATTTTTGAATTTTCATATTATTAATGTGATGTGAGAGAAATAGGATTTATTTATCATATGAAATGAACCACGAATGTTTGTTAATCATGCTTGTGGATATTATTGCGGAATTAGATTTGTTTATATTTCAATTTACACACCTAATACTGGCTTACTCATTTGTGCCGACACTTATTCCTATGATACTATATGTAATCCAACATACAGAAGAGAGCAGAGACTCACTGGTGAATCGACGAAAGAACGCTCATGAGTGAGAAGTAACGAGAAGAAGAAGAGAGGATGACGATGAGGCTAGCAAAACGGTTCAAGTACTATGAAAGCGCAAAATACTAAGTAAGACAAGCACAATTAGGAGAGAAGTGCTGATCTCGCAAGAAAACTCCATGTATGATGCAGAGATTGAGAGAGAGAGAGTAGAGAGGAACTTCGTTTTGATATCACTGATATGTCAAATAATTCGATGGAAAGAGCGCTATTTGACTTAGTCGTTACAAGAGTAGAGGAGAGTTTAGAAGTAGAGCGCTGCAGAAGACAGACAGCCGGACCTCTTTTGTGAGAAAAGTACGCCGCAAGTCGAACGCTTTAGACTTTAAGGTATTTACTTAAGGATATAGATAGCTCGTCCGTGAAGGAACGAATATATATACATTATTGTTTAAACTTACTGTTCTATTTAATTAATCTACTCTTTCATACTCTTGTCATTGAGAGCAGTTAACTATGAAACTATTTGTTGAGTACTACACAACAGTTGGGCTACGGCACTTACGGAAGTGTTAATCAACAATCCTCATTTTGTTAATTATACTTATTTTAAATTCGTGAATTTACATAAGTGCAAATGAAATCGACCTAATGTTGGAGATAACCCCTATAGGAAGTCTGTATAGGTTGGAGAGTAAGCAAATTAAAATATTTAATCAACCTCTGCTAAGAATTCATCCCTAATGGTGGAATTACACATTGGTTTGCACTATAGTTACCCAGTTCTATGTACTGAGTTATATAACTGTATAATGGCTCATGTTAGTTCTATTAGCCGATAACATAAAAGCATTAAGAACTTAATATGCCTTATCTCTCAATCTCTATCAATATAGAGAAAACTTGGTCATTTTATCTTATCAAATTCAATATTGATTATACATAATTAAAATTACTTCTCATCAATGACATATTAACTTTTTATCACAACTTTAAGGTGGATATCTAGTATTCTAGTTTAGTAAGGTTAACTAGTATTGGCCAGCAAATAGTTTTCGTTACTGTTGAAAATACTATAGATAAAAGTGCAATAATGTGCAAATTAATTTATAATTTGTGGGTTGACGCCTTTGTGCAATCGTATCACAGTTTTAAATTGGGTGGATAATGGTTGGTTCCCTTGGCTTCAGATTTTCCTGAACTCTTCCTTGACTATCAAGAATTTTTTGTTTAGTTACACCACAGATTATTCCAATCTAATTGTATTCAAAAATACACCATTATCGTGCTGTAAAAAAGACCACTTATATCCAACTGATACAAATACATATAATTTTATATGTAAATTCAAGGTGTTCTACTAGGTTTTGTAATTTTACTATGTAATTTACAGTAATTACTACTACTAATATACATCAATTCAATAAGATATGAATATACTTAAAAATACGAATACCCTAAATTATACTCATACGATAAAATAATATTTGTTTATTCTTTTTTAATGTTAAATTAATAACTTAGAGATTTTCGAACCTTGCAACCCAGCAACATAAATAGTCAACTCACAGCAAAATAGAAGTGCTCAGCCAAACAAGCACTACAAGCAACTAGTGCTATTTTGATTACATATTGGTACGAATGTAGCTTGTTTTTGGCTTGTGTTTAACTCAGCGATGTTTGGAGCATTTTTCTGCGATTAGTTTATCTCTGCCAATAAGAGTGGTTCCAATATTTAATAATGTGTATGCTCTTGTCGTCACGTTCTTCTCTACACACGTTAAAGGATATAGTGTATCAATCTCTTTTTAACGGTGAATAAGAACAGTTCGCTTATTTATCGATTAATTTCATGAACGATCCTGATGTTATCTTACGTAAGTGACAATATAGTGAGAGAGTTCGTTTGCAACTCTGCTTTGTAGTAAAATGTTCAAGTTTCTTAAATTATCACAAAAAATGTTTAGAAAATCAGTTATTATGAACATTGACAATAGTACCCTTGTTAAAAATGTGACTTCAAATTTGTTTCTGTGTTCTTGCTACAAGCTCGGCACACATTTTCACAATTATGTCGAGTCTTTCCAGTTCATGGTCTCAAATGGGATGTTTAAGAATTTTTCTTTTCATACGTTTACTGTTATTTATAATCCCTTAATGGCTTATCATTTAAAACGATGGTTGTGAGTATATGATCACTTATTTTCAATGTTGATGATCGTCCACGTTCCAAAATCATCATCTACTAAGATCCTTCTACGCTCACAAATATTTGCCCTTCCCCTCAACTTCTCACCCGATACTTCGTTCTCTGAGAAATGAATAAACCAATCGTAATGCTATTATCATCGCTCCCTAACACCTTTCACACACACGAAGGTAAGTATATCTTACATCAAAATGGTCTGAAAGAAACTCAACTTATCGAACAACAGTTTTCGCGTGATAATCCATTTCATTATGATAAAAAAAAAATACAATCCTACAAGCTCGTCCACCCGAAATATCTCCCTAATACTAATGAAGAATACATAGTAAAAAATATTTTACGCTATATTTTAAACCTTCAATATCTCTATTTTATCAGTTATTCCTAGTTGTAGACATGATCTATTCTTATCCTCACTCTATATTTAATTAGAGAGCAAAATCATATTTATTTCTGAGGTTAGGATATTCACAATATCTAAGACCTACACGTAGGTAGATAAGACCAAAAGGAAGATACCATATAACAACATGTTCCTCAACTAGTGCATGCTCCTCTATACTTTTTATGATTTTCATTCATTAAAATTAAGAGAGGCAGGATTCGACGCATAATCTCAAGACCTATAAAAATAAAAAATATGGATAAAAATAAATTTCACTCTATAAGTGAGATTTTATTTTTAAGAAATTTATATATATTATTATAATTATGATTAATATTATTATTGTAAAATTATGAAAAATTAATAAATTTATTTATAATTGTGTGATTTATACGTATTTATTACTTATTATGTATTATTATTATATTATTATTATTATTATTATTATTATTATTATTTTATTAACTATAGTATTTATAATTATATAGCCATATAATTATATTTGATAAAAGAGTAATATTAATAATAAACCTATTAAAATATTATTTAACTGAATATTTAATAGTTAAATAAATATAATATTATTATTCAACTAAATCACATAATTTAAATATATAGAAGAATATTACTCCTTTCATTCTAATAATAATATTTCAATTTTAATTTATCTATAATAATAATAATATTTACATAAATTAATATATATATAATTAATAATTAAATAATATTAAATAACTCGAAATATAATATAATATTAATTAAATTAAGATTAATAAAATATTCTCGATAATAAGTAATTTAGAAAATTGTATTCCAGAACTAGTACTATAACATAATAATAATTATTTATATAAATATATTTAGTTATAATATAAATAATAATAAAAAGTAATATAATATAATATTTATATTATATAATAATAATAATAATAATATTAATAATATATAAAATAATAAACATATAAAATAATAGTAATAATTTAAAAGTTATATAATTAGGGTAAATAATAAATAAGAGTTTAATAAATATTTATTATAAAAATCTAAAATTGAATTATACAAATAAAATAAAAATAATAATAATAACTATTATTTAATAATAAATATATTAAATATATATAATAATAATTTATAATAATAATTAATAATAATAATAATTAGATTAATAATAATATAATAAGATCTCAAAATAAAGTCAATAATTGTCATTTCTTTCACATTTTAATTTATAATATAAGATTAATATATATATTAGATTTTTTAAGGTAATAATATAATTATAAAATAATATTAATAATTATAAAATATAACTCTTAATAATAATTAATAATAATAATTTTTTTTATTATAGATAGTTATTTATTTTATTTATATTTTTACAAAGAAAATGATAATTTATAATAATTAATTAATAAATAATTTTAAACTTAATAATAATAATAATTAAACACTATTAATATATATTAAATAAAAATCATAAATATTAATATTCTTAGTGATATTTAAATAATATATAATTGAAAAATAAATGAATATGTAAATAATAATAATAATATGAAAAATTCTAATATTAATAATAATAATAATATTAATAATAATAATAATAATAATTTTATAGTAAATATATATATAACTAATAGCATAACAATAAATAATATAGAATAATAAAATTAAATATATAATATGATTAATTAATAGATAATAATTAAAGATAATAATATTATAAAAACTAAAATAAAGATATTATATTAATATAATATTGAGCTTATATTTATATATATATATTATGGAATGTTATATAACGAATCGAGAAGTATAATATATTTTATAGTTCTTTATCCGGTAACTAATAGTAAATTTTCAAGTATCATATTATAGTTCTTACTGAAATAATAATATATTATAATTAGACTATGATAATTACTAATATAACCTAAATACTATTAGAATCGAAAAGTGAGCTCACTTATTCAATTACGTAATAATTAAAAAATAGCGGAGAAACTTCAAATCTAAGTTAAACCGTTATTATCTCAATTATATAATTATAAATTTATCTCTGATTTATAATAAATATAACACGAGCAACTTTGTAATATATGTTATTGATAGAAATTGTGTAGTTGGAATACTAAATATTAACTATACAGTATTATATATATTATATATATAATATATATTATTATAATATATTATATATATAATTAATACTATATTATATATTATAATATATAGATTATTTATATAATAACATCTGAAATTTGCTTATTAAAATTAGACTTTTAAAAGAGAGATCAGAGTACTCAAATTATATAATGGAAATAGTGCAGTTTATAAATCTCTTTTACATGTTGCTCTCGATAACGCTAGTCGTTACGATTATTATTAAGCGATTGTAGCCAACCTTAAGAGTGAGGAGAATACGGTATGCGACACTTAAGCTAGCTAATCCCCTATAAACCACACGATCGCTACTAATGATCTTAATTCTAGGACATATAATAATGCAACAAATAGAGTAAATTGAAAGGTGTTTAAAGTGCGCAACCCAGCCCTGATACATACACCGACACCTACCGTAAAGACGGACAT
>JABUQX010104983.1:27500-33458 GCA_015478945.1 Trachelipus rathkii | reverse complement strand
CCCCTCTATCTCTGTTAATTGGTGCAAGAAGAATTTCGCGAAACGCCAAAAAAAAAAATTAACTCATTAAAATATTAACAAACTTAAACTATGTAAAAAATAATTACTGATTAAATAAATTAAATATTAATTTATTAGTTATTAAATTAAATAAATTTTATTAAATTTTTTCCACTATCGAATTTGATTGGTTCTTAGTAGTATGTATTAAGAATATATGCAACCATATCATATATGTTAACGAAAAGGATTTGTGAGTCGAAGCATCGAAGTTCCAGGGATCGACTCCTAGAAAGATATCTCCCTCCTCGATAAGGGGGGGAAACCCCCTGAGGGGATTCGAACATTTAATAAAAGAAAAGACTATGTATATATATATATATATATATATTTTAATAAATAAAATTATAATATTATAATTATAGTACCAATATATAAGTTATGTATTTTGATATTATGATGAGTATAGTAGTATAATATATATATATAATAATATATATATATATATATAAAACATATATATGATTCTAATTATATATATAATATAATTAAATATTAATATATATAATTATAAATATTACCTGAGGATGTAGATACTATTATGCTATACCTATGGGATCCTCGATATATCTATATATATATATAATAAAAGACTATATATAACGATAAATGTAGCAAATAAAATTATATATTTTTTTATGCTTTTAAAAGTTTATTGAAATAATAATATAATTGAAATAATTTATAATTTCTTGGAAATTTGTAATTAATTTTAAAATAATTTAAAAATGACACTTATTTTTTTTTATTATTTTTCTTTACAGACCATAGTTTTTAACATCGGATTATTATTGTCATAATCTCGACATATCATGAAACAAATTCCAATGCCAATTGAAATTTGTTTACATCATTCATTAAATTCTGCTAATCGCGAAAATCTCGTGAAAAAATTTAATAATTTTCTATCAGGAAAAAAAAAAAAAATACTGAGGATGATAATATGATATAAGTTTACTCGTTTATTGTTACAATGTATAAAATCGCGTTAACCGCGTCCTTGCTGGCCTGGAATTAATTATAATGGCATGGCCATAGGATATGGGGACCTATGAGAGTAGAAGGACTCGTACTCCAGAGATATTTTCATAAACTATACATGTATAATGTCTCCGTCCAGAATCTTATATTAAATCAAAATATACTCCGTTACGTATATATACAATCATGCATACACTCAAAAACATATAACACATGAACAACTACATATATACGTACTCCCAAGCGGACATAAATACTGCACACACACATACACACACACCTACACACCTAGATGCACACATACACTTACACACACACGCACACACGCACACACACACACACAGACGGAATAACAAAGTGTTAAAACGTGGAACAAATGGATTAATAACGGGTTATAATATATTATACGATAATATACCAAGAGCTACTATAATATGTCATTAGATGTTATAAAGTGTCATGCGCCATAACCTGTGTCATACTATGCCCTAAGGTTTGGACATTTTAGTATGCCAAAATGGAACAAATATTTTTAATTAATTTAATTATCCATTTTCAATTCTCTATCTTTCTATTCCTTATTATCCCTGTTATCTAATTAACTAACTATTATCGGTCTTATATTTGCATAAAAGAATTTCTTAATTAAAATAACTAACACATGGGTAGGAGTTAGAAAGGTAATATTCCATAAAATTCCGATTAGTATTGCTAATTCGTTCTGTGAAAATGGCGTGCTAGTCGCAGCCTTGCTAAAAGAACATAGTAATATAAATTAAAAATGCAGTATTTAATTCAAGAGCTCTCAAAATACTCAAATTTTTCGCAAAAACCCGCCCCCCCCCAAAAAAAACAAAAACAAAAAAAACAACAATTTTATCGTATTTAAAAGTAATATAATAGTAAAACACACTGCAGATGGATTCCAATATAAAAAGTTTATTAAGAATAAAGCGTATGCTTTGTAGTGTTATACATATATAATAGATAAATAACATATATTTTACTAATTTATTTGTTTTTAAAAAATACTTAATCAAGGTCATTGGAATTAATCTTTCAACTTTTATTTTTCTGTATGCATCTGCCTGTAGCATAGAAGTTCTTTCTTCAAATTTCACCAAACTTTCAAGCTACTTTTTACAATATGTCAGCGTCGACATCCGTTATTATTAACTATTTAAACTTATCATATTCCCGGACCATTGTATCAAATTATTTTGCGCTAATTTCCTTTACTTGCTTTTTATTTTCAGGGACCTCCTCCTCCTCCTCCTTCTCCTTATCATAAATTTTTCAATGGATTCATTGATTAACGAATCTAAAGTAAATTCGAATATCTTAAAAGAATTCTGGGTTTACTGTGTTTTTAGAGATTATACCCTGTATAATTCGAAAAATTGTCAATTTATTAACCGTGATAACTGTTTTGTATATATATATGTTATAATATTAATATATAATTATACATTTTATCAAAATCTATTATATATATAAGACTATTAATATTTATAGTAACTATATGAATAAAACTATTATTTCGGGGTTTTATAATATGAGATAGTGTTTTCTGCATATATACTAATAATTATATACGTAATATTATATAATATATTTACTAAGCGATTATATATATAGTTTTACTTAAATAATATGTAATATTTATTGATAATAGTATATAATCAATAATATATAATATAATATATATATACTATATCTTTATATATGATTTATTTTCCCTACAGCAAATATTTAATTTATTTGGATCAGAATATATAGTATATAGGACAGAATAAAAGATATAAATCTATATAAATAAATTAATAAGTAAATAAATATATATATATAATATAATTAAAATAATAATACTCATTATAATATATAACATTACTCTAATATTATAATAGTAAATATATATATTATTGGGTGGTTCAAAAACGACAACAGAAGAGAGAGAAAGAGATGAGATAAAGGAGATAGAGATTAGATGATGTAGAGAAGAAAGAGAATGAGAGTAAGTAGAGAGAGTGAGAGTAGATAGATGAAGATGAGAGAGAAACGATAATCAACCATAATGAGAATATTACAAAATCCTAAACATGCGCATATCAACATAAAATCATCAAAACCTCAAGCATATATTAGAGTTCAGCAGAAGAACAATTGCATGTGATATAATATCAAAAACAGACAAGAGGACAATTATGAGCACAACAGCAAGTCCTAAGCAAAATACGAGTACTATTTCAAGAACTAGCAAAAGCAAAAGTCCAAACACAAACCCACCTATACACTCATGATCAATATCCCAAAGGAGAAAAAATCCTACGAACTCAGTCTTAAGCACAAAGACAGGTACACTTAGGAGCATAATTCTAAAACAAACACAATAATAGCCTCAAACCCAATCAAACACGCACAAAAAAGTTCACAAGCACCGGCACAACCACAAGACCAAGCACAAACTCGAGAACACTTACAAACAAAACCCATGTTTACTCACAAGCACAACATCAAGCCCAAACACAAACCCAAGTATACTCACAAGCACGACTTGAAGCCCAAACACAACCTCAAATTCAAGCAAAACCAAAGGTTCATTCACAAGTACAACGCCTCACCCCCTTCCGAAAAAAACAAACAGAAAGAAGGACAATCATATCAACAAACACATGCACAACCTCAATTATGAGCACAAACTCAAGTACACTCACAAGGATAATTCCACAATACAATCATACTCCTAATACCAAACACAATCACAACTTTGTGTGTGTGTGTGTGGCACAAAATCCAATAATACCCGCAAGAAGAATCTCAAAACACAAAAACAAGTACGAATATTCTCCCAAGCACTATCTCAAAATCAAGCACAAGAACACTACCAAAAACAAATGCAATCATAAACTCAAGTACACACACAAGCACAATTTCATAAGCAAAGCACAAGCACAAGCAGAAGTACACTTACAATTGCTATCCCATAAACTAGCACAAACACAACCTCAACGCTGTGCACAAATCAAGTACACTCACCAAAACAATCCCAAAATACAACACAAACACAAGCAGAAGTTCATTCACAAGCACAATTTCATAAACAAAACAAGCACACCTTAAAATTAAGGTTCAAGCCTAAGAATAAATACAAATATACCCATTAGCACAATTCCAAAATCAAACAGTTGCACAATCTCAAGTCCAGCAAATGAAGCAAGCACAACCTCAAGCACGGACCTAAGTACATTTCTCAAATTAACTCAATTTCAAGAACAAATCAAAGTGCATCTACGAGCACAAACCCAAGTATACTCACAAACTTAGTCCCAAATACAAAGGAAAACACAAATTAATCCCAAGTAAAACCCCGAAAACCTCTCCCAAGCACAATCCCATTCCCTAGTATACCCACAAACAAAAACAGGCCTGAAACAAACGTACATTTCCAAGCACAATCCCCAAAACAAACACAAAACATAACCTCAGCCCCAAGGACAATAAAAACAAACAATTACAATTACAAAACACAATCCCAAAAGTAAAGATAAGAAAAACCCCAAGTGTCTCACAAGAGCAACCATAGGCTCATGCGCAAACCATAGTACAGTGCACTAGCAAGCACAACCTTAAGTTCAAGGAAAAATAAAAGTACAAAGTGCTTTTAGGTATAAATGGGTTTGAGATTGTGCTCTCACAAGCACAACCTCAAACCCAAGTAATCCCACAAGAACAACCTCGAACCCAGGCAATCCCACAAGCACAACCTCAAACCCAAGTAATCCTAAAAGAACAACCTCAGAACCAACCAGAAACCCAGGTATATTCCCAAATAAAATTTTAAAAAACAAGCACAAGGCGCAACTCCAAGCCCAAGCGCAATATAAAAACAAACAAGCACAAATGCGCTCACAAACACAACCCCAAATATAAACATAAAAAAAAAACTCCAAGTACAAAAAAAACAACCTTAAGCTTAAGCACAAATCCAAATAACCAATAAACACAACCTCAAGTTCAACCAAAGGCAAATATACACTCACGAGAACAACTTCAACCTCAAGCAAAATCCCCCAAAAAGAAACAAACAAGGAGGAACTAAAGTACATCCACAAGCACAAACTCAAGCAAAAATTAAAAACCCAAGTTTACTCAAGCACAAACTCAAAAAAAAACAACAATACAAACACCACCTTACTCCTGAGCACAAACTCATGTACACTCTAAATCACGGTCCCAAAATACAAGCACAAGTAGATATAATAAGTACACTCATAAGAACACTCCCGAAAACAAGCGCAACCATAATCTCAAGCTCAAGTACAAAACCCAAGTACACCTAAAAGCACAGTCATAAAGCACAAACACAAGTACAAGTACATTAAAAAGAACTATCCCTAAAACAAATACAAGCACAACCTTAACCCCAAGAATAAATCCAACAAATACATTTAAAGGCACACTTTCCTCCCCCCCTCAAAAAAAAACAACAAAAAAAAACAACCACAAATACACTAATAGGAACAATTATAAAAAGAAGCACAATTACAACCTCAAGTCAAATCACAAATACAATCTCAAGAACACAAACGCAAGCACAAATTCATATTTACACACATAAAAACACACGCGCGAGCGTATTTAACGTATAGTCATGAAAAACCGCATTCTCTTCTACCTTTTTTTGCAGGTTCGTTCTTTCGTTTGTTTATAACGAAATGCAGTTCGTTGACTTCTGAGAGAGATGAGAGAATACAGCAACGAATGACGTAAGACGAGTTTTTTTTTTTTTTTTCTCTCAGAGGTGTGTGTATGAGTGAGCAAAGACTTTCACTTGTTCACTCGTGATGGTACTCTATATCTCAGAGGTGACCCCTCCGTTATAAGAGTTGATACACACACACACACATACAGTCAAGC